>APFE031651176.1:6223-33228 GCA_000404065.3 Pinus taeda
TCCAACATATGGCTTCTTCCTTTTAAAAGCATCCTTGAGTTTCATCTTCCTCAATGCCCTATTAGGAACTCTGTTTTGAATATATACTGATGTACTATGTGCCTCTTCCCCTAGGAACTTAGGAAAATATTAGTCATACAATATCATCCTGGATCCTCCAACTATTATCCTATTCTTATGCTCTATGACCCCGTTTTGTTGTGGGTTGTATGGATCTGTCCATTCTCTCCTGATTCCCTCCTTCTCACAAAACCCAATGAAGACATTTTCTATGTACTCACCTCCGTTATATTTATGAAGCACCTTGATATTTCCTCTTATAGTGCTCTCCATAAGAGCCTTAAACTCTTGGAAGCGACTGGAGACTTCATCCTTTTTCTTCAAGAAATAAATCCAGGTTTTCCTAGAGAAGTCATCGATGAAGGTTACAAAATATTGATAACCCATGAGAGATTTTCTAGACAACAGTACACATATATCAGAATGTATCACATAAAGCACTTCCTTAGCTCTACTATCACTCCTTAGGAATGCTTCTTTTGTGAATTTCCTAAGCACACACCCTCAGTACACATCATTATATTTCATGTTGATTTATGGATCTCCTATCATGGTCTACCTGAGCAACCTAAGTGCTCCATGATGTATGTGCCCCATCCTCCTATGCCATAATTTTCCCACATCCTTGTTATTGCTATTGCTAATCAATGCCTACAACTTGTATAACATGTTTCTCTAGACCCCAATCTATTTCACCTTCTTCCAACTCTAGTGTTTGATGTACACCTTCTGCCCAAAAAAATAGACATCATAACCCTTTTCTTGAAGTGTAGAAATAGAAATCAATCTCATCCCTAAACCTAGCACATAAAAGATAGCTGTGACACTATTGTTCTTTCCTTACTCCCTATGAATGTTGACAGTACCTCCCCCAACTGGACTACGCTTGTACTTGTTCCCCATTTGTATTTGGACGACCATATACTCTTCCTGGTAACTGTAAAATAATTCTCTAACTCCCATCATATGTGCTGACAATCCACTGTCGATATATCAAATAACTGTAGATGTAGAGCTAGAGAGGCAAGTTATGAGAGTGGACTCGTGCTCTAGTCTCAAAGAAAAGTCCTCAATGTCTGATAAAGCTATTGTTTATTGCTCCCTCTTCTTCTTTTCTCTCTTCTTCTGGTTAGGACATTGGCTGACATGGCAACCATTCTAACCACAACCAAAGCAACTAATTTTACTCAAACCCTTTTTTTCTTCTCTCCTTTAGACCATTTATACAATCCCTACTTGAATTTTCTCTTTCATGCTAGGGCCATGTTATATTCATCTTCACGCTTCTAAGTTTTTCCACTACTACTCCCACTGACAAGGCTCAACCTAAGCTCCTCTTGAGTGAAATCACTCCATAGGAAATCCCAACCTGGTAATTGGTCTCATCCATTGATAACTTGGACGAATATATCCCACTACTTTGAGAATCTATTCAATGTAGTCCTCATGAGCTCATCATCATCTAGTTTATCACCGACAGTTGATAACTAATCTTTGACTGCTCTGATTCTAGTGAGATAACTCTCAACACTTTCCCCTTTGTTCATTTTCATGTTTCTCATCTTTTACCTAAGGATTAACTTCCTTTTTATGGTGACATTCTAGGACAGGTTCATAAATGCATCCCACATCTTCTTCACTATGTCTAACGTTGTGATTTGAGGAACAGGTCCTTGACTCCATCAAGGATAATCCACCTAGATTTGGAATCCTACTTCCTATATGTTGAAAGTTATTGTGGATCCATAGGAAAAACTATCAAAATGGTCACATGCACCTTGAGACTATTCTTGTCCAACAACAAGAGAATGATGGCTTTCCAGATGCCAACATTAGAGGCTCCATCTAACCTATCCTGATATCTTAAACCTGCTAAGGCCATTACTTCAAATTATTCAGAAACTGGACAATATAACCAACTTAATATGGAGAGGTTAAATTTGGGTTTTTCAAACCCTCGATTTCTCTTCCTGTACCCTTTGCCAATTTACTCTTGTAAACCCTTGTGCTTTAGATATGCTTTGATACCATGTGAAATTTCCTTAATTGCAACAACTAGAAATTATTCTTCGATCTATTTCAAGATATTTGTCTTCAGAAATTAATCACGGCTAATAATGAATAAAATCACTACTACAATTCTCACAAATAGTATCAAGAACTGAGAAAATAATACACACACAAAATTTAGACAATGATAGCTTTTGAAAATGGTCCCTGGAGAAACCCAGTCTGGGGAAAACCAATTCTACAGATGAGGGTTTTATTATTATTAAATCTTCAACAAATTAAGAACTATAACAACTACTTTCCTCTCACTTGCAAAGCTTTGGAAAATATTTTTCTCCACTCCCAATGGAAAAATAGAATTGGAAATTCAATTTTTCCTTTTCCAAAAATAATTTGGCCTCTCTGAGGTTACTTGCACCTCCTCCTGCAACTCGTTCTAGCAACTAGAAAAGGCAGATGATCTGCTTTAGAAATTATCTTAGCCTCCAAAAATTCATTCTGGTAAATACACTTCCTCTAGCAACACCCTGAAGCCACTCACACCTCCTCCAATAGCTATCTCTGACAACAAAAAATCTAACTGTAGCCTTTGCAACTCACACTGGGTAAACTACACTAGCTCAATCGACCTCCCTCTTGCAGAATAATTGAACGTCTTTCCTCCTCTTAGAATACTAGAATCTATGTGAAGAATTTATCTGTAATTCTCCTCAAAATTTCTATTGAAACTCTGTTGCTGGTGTCCTCCACTGCGCTCTTGCTATCACTACAATTCACTACTTCTAAGTGATCTCCAAAGCCACATTGATTTACTCTTTATAATATCCCAATGAGAAATCAATGACCACAATCTAACTCACATAAATGGCTAAGATCACCTTGACCCCTTCTCATGACTTTTCTAGAAGTTACTAGAGCTAAATCAATTTGTCTTAATTAATCTGATTTAATTAACCAATTTTCCTAAGTTAGACTAATGAAAATAATCAATAATTGGATAATTAATCTAATTAAGACATTTTCCTTAGAAACGTTTTTTAGGTCTTGGAGATAATTATCCTTTTGTGTTCCTTAGCGTCATGGAGACCAATAGAGACTAGAACACCTCTCTGAGCTACCAAAAACTAATAGTCAATATGTAAAAAATGTGTACAAGGATATGGTAAAAGTAATGAACATAATTGCATCGCAGAAGGATCCATACCAATGCCAATGTGCATCAGATGTATGCAATCAATTAATTGTTCTTTTATGTATATCAAATTTACTTATCACATGAAATACTAATTTACAATTTCTTTGTTGCAAAAAAGGAAACAAAATGAAACCCATTTAGTACATAAGACAAGAGGAAAATGAAGAAAAAAGTTGATTGCAAGGTGAGTACTTATGTTTTTTTTCTCACCTAAGATTTCATATTTGTTGTGATATTTATATATTTATATATCTATTTTACACTCATCCATGGATATCGACTAATATGTGCTAACATAGAAAGAAGAGTTGTAACGCCCCATCATTTAATCCCACATTGATATTGTAATTGCATTTAATGATGTTATCGACACTTATATGGGAAAGTAAATGTAAATGGTGTTAGTGTGAAATTTCTTGGAAGGCGTACCAAAAACACTTCACTTAAGTCACTAGGTGACAAGTGACCCTAACAACCAATTGATGGCTGCTTGCAATTCAGATCTGCAATAAAAATGTAAAAACCTACAACAAAAGTATAGATGATCCAAAATAGAAAGAAACAGTAAGAATATCCAATGCAATAACCCAAATGGAAAGAATTTAATTGAATAAATTCTTTATTAAAAACACCTGGTGAAGGAGATTTACAAAAGGGTCTGTAAGTACCCTTCGTGGGATGGGTCCTTTGATGTCCTTGATGCTTTAGAAAATTATACTTTCTTAATATGTTAAAAAGCCTAGACAAAATGTGGAGAACTCAAATGGAAGCTCAAAAGAAAAAAGACAATAATGGTGATGATGATTATGATGATGGTGAAGAATGAATGGAAAACCATCCTATTTATAACAAAGTATTGGGTTAATCTCGAAAATGGATATTAATAAAATAATATTAACCAAATCAATATCTAACCACTTGGAATACTTTATTATATTTATTGGAGAGGGAAAAATTATTTAAAATGGTTAAATATCTTTATTTAGAAATAATTAACAAATAAAATGGTTTATTAATTATTTTGCAAGTATTAAGAATGGTGTGAAATTGAAATAGTTATTAAATAGTTATTTAATAATTATTCCAATAATAGAAATAAGGAATATTAAATAAATAGTGATTTATTTAATTATTCCTAGGGGATTTAGTCAAATGTGATAAGGAATAATTACTTAAATAATGATTTAATATTATTCATAGAGAAAAATAAATAGATAGTGATTTATCTAATTATTCTCAGCAGGTTTTTTATTTAAATCAGAAAATAATCTACTCAAATGGGTTTATTAAACTATTTTCCACAATGAAAGTTATTTTACTATGGTAAAATTAATCCTACATGGTGTATTTCAATCCACATAGTTAGAAATGGCTACGTGATTAGTCTTTGGTGATAACAAAGTGCCCCCACATGTATGAGTGTTAAGAGAAAATCGTATGACCGAAATATGTTGTAGGTTACACTTCCACAAGACACCAAAGGGGAGTCAAAGAGAGAGAGAAATAATTGAAGCAATGCAAGGATGGACAAATAATAGAGGCGGCGAGACCTACAAAACTCATAGAAGTCCCCTTTATGTGGGAGTAATTGATCTCAAATGAGGCAGGGGAGGCATACCTATACCCAATGAGATCATTACGTACAAATAATAATGATGAGCCCAACAATGTGTGACTAAGATACAAAGTAAATGATACATGATACACTGGCATCAATGAGCTAGGAAATGTTATATAATGGATCACATATATGTAATGCACCTAGAAAAACATAGTCAAAGACTTAATACAATAATGTCTGAGTACATGCGGCATAATTCCCTCCAAGATGACATGGTGAGGGGGGATCATAACCAAAGAAGCCCTGTTGAATAGGAAAGGGCTCCGAAGATATGAATGGATCATCTAAAGGAGACATGCATTGTTGTGGGCACTGCAAGCGGCGAAAATTGAACTCATCAAATTTGTGGAACTGCATCTGAGGTTGGATCAACATCTATGGTCATACGGGCATGTGGACGGATACCTTAAGGGCCACCCCCTCACGAGGCCTGGAACATGTCACACATACCTATGAATCACTAGAACAATCGTCTGGATCGCCAAACTATCAAGTGTACGAATCTCAAGTGTGCAACAAGGAGATGGTGTTAAGCACATGAGAAACAACCAAGTCAAAGGGAAATAATTATTCCATTTTCTTGATCCGAGGCACCGAAAAAATATGGAAGTTAGAACCAAGGTACATAACCCTCTAGACCACTCTTCTCGAATAAATTTGCTGAGGTCGACAAAAGATGGCCCCCTATAGTTAATTCAATAAGGAATCCTTAACAAAGGCACTATGGAACATATTAGAGTGACTGATGGATTGAAACCAGGGATTATGAAGGGAAGAATGTGGGTGGCAGATTGACAACTTCCCTTGTCAGAGCATGATAAGGTTAGTTGACCTAGCAGCGACTGACTCGATTTAGGAGGGGATGGTTAATGACTCAAACAAGGGTTCGACAAAGATGGAGCATTAGAGCTAGAGGTCAAATATGAGTAAAATGAGAGGGATGAAACACGAAGACGTATGAAACACCATAACGAGACTCAATAGGACTCGAAACAAACTCCATAAATACAAGGGTGACTCATCTCTGATGCTCTGAACAAGGGTGACTCGTTGATGCTACCACGTGGAGTAGGCCCAAAGGGGACCATGAAAACATGAGTAAATTATTGTTACTCATGATGAAAATCAACATGTGAGTGAACCAAGGAAAAGGTAAAGAGGTACCAGAGTATGGGTGCCTCAAATGAAGAAATTTGGTTTTAATAGATGACAAAGTGAGACCTCATGGAAAAAATGGTTTCCTATTGAAGTGTAAAATTACCAAAAAATAAGAGAGACCCATTATATAACTTGGTGATATCTTTCCAATGGTGTTGATGGTTCATAAAACAGAGCTACAGTTTGATCGCAATGGGAAACAAAAAAACTAGGGTTTTTCCTATGAAGGGCTTTTTTTTGCCGCCAAATCCAATTCATTTGTATAGTGAGCTATGGAGAATTTGGAGTGGAGGAGAAGGCTCTAAATCTTGTGTAGATCATAGTGGACAAATAGACCATTAGAATTGGGATCTGCAAGCTGGAGGTAGGTGGCCTAACTTTACTTATCATTTTTGGTGGATCAAACTTTCAGATTAGGCCTTCAGTTCACTATGGGGGACCCCTTCTCATCCTCACAGTCACAACACACTTTTGGGGACCTTTTCTATGCTCTAGAGTGCAGGAACTAGGCCTAGAAGTGTGTCCAACACAATTTTGAGGGAAAAAAAGCATTCTATGCTAATATGATGGGTAGGATTGGTGGTATGTTGTGAGATGAAGCTAAGTACTAGACATGCATGTCTTTGTCTCTAGACTGACAAAACATAATGGTATTTTGTAGGTATGGAAAAGTTGAAGGTATCATGGCGAAAATGAGATTTGGAGTCCCTTTTTGCTGAGATCCAAGGGAATCAAGCAGTGAGAGGGATGTTTGCATAATATGTCATGTTGAATTTCTTAGAGAACCCTATGATGAGGGCTGGTGAGCCCTTTCTATCAAGGATAGTGAGTTACTAGCACCTAGATCAGGAGGCCTTTGTAGTACAAGGGAATAAGGTCGAGATCATAATCCAAGACATATATTTTTTGATAGGATTTCCCCCCTTCGGGGTGATAGGGGAGATACATCCAGTGCTATGTCATGGGAGGCATATAGATGAGTTTGTTGATCGCCACTGTCTACAAGGGAGTCGTGCAAAGGGCACGAACACACA
This sequence comes from Pinus taeda, assembly GCA_000404065.3. Classification (NCBI taxonomy): domain Eukaryota; kingdom Viridiplantae; phylum Streptophyta; class Pinopsida; order Pinales; family Pinaceae; genus Pinus; species Pinus taeda. The sequence continues at coordinate 13,302 of APFE031651176.1, forward strand.
AATCAATTAATTAGAGAGGCTTGAGACATGAGCTACATCCACAATAGTTTTGTGGATCTGTGGTACTCATGCTTCCACCATATCATTGGAGAGAAGATGATGCTCGTGGAGAGTGTGCTAGGAGGGACCTACTATGGGTGCACCCAGATGATGTTGTCGTCATTGAGAGGACAATTGACACTATGTAGATAGAGGACCAATGATAACTATTCATTTGGGACATTTTTATGCTCACTCTTCTTTGAGAAGATCCCCACTATTCGACTTCATGTTCAAATCTGTGATGGGGGCCCACAAGAGCCCAAGATGCATTGTTGGGGGAAGCTACTAAGATGAGGTGGAGGAGGGGGAGTGAGATGAGTGTTTCGACCTATTTTTTTTTCTCATTGGGACTAGATTCCACTTTACATAGACGATTATCCATATAGTGGCATGAACTATCAGGGGGATCATGACTTACCACTTTCACCAGGACGAGAATGGGACCTAGATGGTAAGTGAAAGTTGCTATACATTTGATGCATTTATAGTTTAATAAATATATGTATGTGGTACTGATTTCTAAACTTCATGGTATGGAGATATAGCACCGATGAGGCCAACAAGATACACAGGATGAGCTGTAGTGCTTGGGGTTGCAAATCAGGGTGGGGTCACATCACAACAGAGATAAGGCAATGATGTTATAATGGAGGATCTTTGATGTAGATGTGATGTATTACTAACTGGGGTGATAGAGCGCAGGTGGCATGAGCTAGAATATTGGTATACAAATGAGGGAATGGGTCTTCTCAGAGAGCGGCGAGGAATCATGCAGTGCATTGTGATGGCTGGTCATGAAATACGAGATCTACAGGCTCGGGGAATGGAGCCATTAGATCGAGTGCCTCAAGATGATAGTGATTAGGCATAGGGACATGTGGGTCCCCATTTTTGTTTGATGATACCATGCGAATGAGCAGGTTAGATATATATAGAGTATTGGACTCAAAACATTGCATGATGATACATATTTATGATTATGCATCTTTTTGTGATGATTGTGGTTCACCATTTGTTTATGAATTTCTTATTACATGTGATAAATTCCAATTTAGAATGTTATTAGTAATGGTATCTACATAGTGATTATGAGCTCTAGGAACATGATTGAATGAGATGGATTCAAATTCATACGCCAAAATCTTAACTCATAGATATTTTCTAAATAGGATAGGATTATGCACGCAATAAATGCCATTTAATTGCATGACAAGTAGCAAGGAATCAAGACAAACATGAAGGTTAAGGATAGGACGGTCAAGGGCATCGAATAAAAAACCTATCACAACATCATATTTGGTATGGTTATTGGTGGAAAATCCAATGCAAACACCATTGGAATGGACTAACGAATGTAAGGGGGTGAAAATGGCCCAAGTTGCTGAGTCTAGATTCCAGGTGAAGCAACTTGCACCATCAAAAAAATCAATATAAGGTGTGGATGAAAGACACAAGAATAAAATGTGTAAGGATGTGGGGGATGCAAACTACCCAAATGTAGGAAGAAATAAAGAGATACACACATTTCAGTGGGAAATTCTATGGTAAAATTTCTTGAGGTAGAGTGCATTTCGAGGATTCAGAAAGATTTATCCTTATGGAACCTCTAATAGGTATGCCCCCTTTCCCAAACACTTATGGTTGATATAAGTCCCTAGCCATAATGGCTTAAAATTCCCATGTCTCGAGACATCATGAGGTTGGTCATACGCAAGAACAAGGTCACCTTCATGGAAGGTATGAGGGTGGACTTTGTAGTCATACTGAGCTTTGGTGTTCTTTTTAGATGCTTCAATGATTCGCAATGCAACACGACACTGGCATGCTCAAGCATGATGAGTCATTGTTCTAAAGGTTGGGTGTCCGGGAGGAGTTCAACGACAAGGTGAAGGGAAGGGATTTCAAACTCGATTGGTAAAACAAACTCCTGTCCAAAAACAAGATCGAAAGGAGTGAACCTAGTGACAGTCATGAAAGAAGTTCTATACACCTGCAGGGAAGAGCATTAAATTCCAGTTGGTCTTGTGTTTATTCACCGTCTGCTAAAGCATAGTCTTAAGGATCTTGTTGACAACTTCAACTTGGCCATTTCCTTGGGGGTAGTAAGATGACAAATATTGATGTTCAAAGCCCAACAAAGAGGATAGCTCACACCATATATCATATTCAAAGTTTTGGCCACAGTCAGAGACCAATTGTTTCGGAGCCCCAAATTGGGCGATAACATGGTTAAAGAAGAAGAGGGTTACAGTAACCACGGTGTTATTGAAAGTTGGCATGGCTTTAGCCCATTTGGTAAAATAGTCAATGACCATGATAATATACTTTTGGTTATTAGTCGATGGGGGTCAACACTCCATAAAGTCAATAGCACGTTTACATAAAGGACTAGTTGTGATGACGAGATGGAGGGGAGAAGGTGGAGCTCGTGCCTCAAGGGCGTATAACTAGTAATTAGGATATTGTTTGACTGCCTCAATATAATTGCTAAAAAGAGAAGGCGAAAAATACCTGGTGCACATGATTTTATAGGTAGTGGCCTTTCTGAAGAGGTGACCATCACAAGCGCCACCATGGTAGGCATTGAGCACTTTCTCAACTTCAGCATGGGTGAGACAACAATGAAGGGCAATGTCGACACTATGACAATAAAGGTCATCACCGATGAAGAGGTAGTGAGAGTCTTGATGTTGATCATCACGAGTGAGGTGGGGGAAGAATTTTTGGGTTCGCAGATAGGTAAGGATGTCACCATACCAAGGATCATATGAGGTGATGGCAGACAAGTGTTCATTTGGAAGATTGTCATTTACTTGTGGATTAGGCACATCATTCAGAAATTCATAAATGAGTTTAGCAAGGGCTAAACCTTTCTTACTCTTGGGTGTGAAAAAATCGAGATCTAATTCTTGAAGGATAATGATCCAATAGGTGCACTTCTCACTAATGATCTATTGACTCAACTAGAAATCCATGGGGTTGGAATTGGTCACAATTTTGGTGGTACACGTAAGAATATAATGACGAAGCTTTTGAACAGAGAACATGATAGCCAGTGCTAGATTTTCTTCATGGAATAGGAGACATAGGGACAATTAAGGTTCTTACTGACATATTATATGAAATGCTCAATACCTTTGGAAACTTCTTGTATAAGGATCCCAACGACCGAATAGGTGGATGAAGAGATGTATATGATGAAATCCCTCTCAAAGTTAGGTGGACTAATTAAGGGAGTATATGTGAAAGCATGTTTGAGGGCATCGAAAGACTGTTGATCTTGGTCATCGTAAACAAATGGAATGTTAGATCGAAGGAGTCTAAGGAACCCAAGAGCCATGGTGGCATAGTCAGGAACAAATTGATGAAGAAAGTTAGCTTTGCCTTGGAGGTTTTATAATTGGCAAAGGGTATGAGGAGGAGGAAGTTCAAGAATGGATTGAAGATTGAGTGGGTCAAGAGCAATACTATCTTTGGACACAATGAAGCCCAAAAATTAGTCGGTAGGAACACAAAAGACACACTTAAGGGGATTTAGGTAAATGTTATACCTGTGACATCATGGTGAGATCGTCAAGATATGTAAGGATAATATGAGCCAAGTCATGAAATAAGTAGGACATGGCACGATGAAAGGTGGCCCTAACATTATTTAAACTGAAAGGCATGACCTTGTAAGTGGAAGTTCCCCACGGACTAGTGAAAGAGGTTTTAAGTTGATCGATATAACGGATACATATTTGGTTATATCCAGAGAATCCATCCATAAAGGATATGACCTCATACCCCGCACACTCATCCATGACCTAGTCTATGAAGCGTGTGGGAAAGTTTTATTTGGGACAAGCTTTGTTCAGATCATAGAAGTTAGTTCAGACATGGATGGTGCCTTTTTTTCTTGAGAACAGGTACATGATTAGACACCCATGTGGTGTATTCAATGGGATATATGAAACCATCCTACTTTAGCTAATCGATTTAAGCTTTGATTCTTCACGTTTGGAAGGATGGATAGTTCTTTGCTTTTGGCAGGTAGGTATGGCATTAGGCCAAGTGTTGATGTGATGTTCAACAATCGTGATATCTAGTTTGGGCATTTCAGAATAAGACCATGCAAAAACATCATGAAATTCCTTGAATAACTTGGTGTAAGAATCAATTTCTTTCAAGGTGCATTGTGTCCCCAAGATGATATTCTCCTCGACCCTTCGTTTATTCAAAATATTAATTTTGATGGTAGGGGAAATTTTAGCCACATTTCCTTCTTCAAAAGAATCTGGTGCAGGAATGGGATTTTTAAACCAATCAAATTCACAATGAATGAACTCTTTGGACTCCATAGCATATTGGTCATGTGCTTGTTGTGGACGAAAGTACACATGGTGGTGCATTTCATCCCAAGGATAATCAAGGATGGTCATAGCTTCCATGATGTCTTCATCAGAATGGAAGATGGGCAGACTAGAGGAAGAGGGACCACATGATGGAGAAGAGATACTTGAAGCATATTCATGAGAGACAAGATTCACATGTGCATCTTCAAGGTTCAGAGACATATGACTAGTAGATGGAATATCTACTAATGTTGAGACCGGGGTGTTCGTCGAAGAAGGTTCAACAAAATCACAAAAGGAGACTTCAAGGGAGTTCCAAGGAATCAATCTTATGGATGATGATAGGTAGAGAGTGGGAGTGGAACTATCCGTCATCTCAACATCAGGGGGAGGGATCACAATGCGTGTTTGAGAGACCTCATATTTTGGTGTAGGAGTGGGACCAGAATCCATAGGTAGAGGAGAGTTGGGCTCACTATGAGTGGCCTCTAATTCGTGAAGCACTTAAAGTGTATCACAAAAATCTTTGAGATGGGGACAATGATGAGAATAGTGGCCATAATTATCACATAAAGCACATGGGTGATTTGTACATAATGATCTGTTCTTCTTGGCCGACTTAGGTAAGGTGACATGGACCTCAAGAATGTTAGAATTAGGGAAGGTATCAATGACCACATCCTTAAATGAGGGAGTTCAGGACAATTATTGGTGGCATGACCAACATCATCACACAAAGAACATGGAGGAATAGGCTTTGGCAGCTTAGGAGGAGTTGGATTTGCTGGGAGTGCCTTGTCTTTGGTTTCATTTTTTTGGGCTTTCCCCTCTCACTAGATGCTTTTGCTATAGGAGTAGGCTTCTATTGAGGTTGTTGTTGAACTGAAGCAAAGTTAGGGGTAGGAACAACAAGCTGGACCAAGGTCAAAGCTATGTAAAGTTTAAGTTGATTGGATGGAGTATTTGCAGGAGGATTGGTGTACCAATATGGGGATCCCCAAGGTAATGTTCAGTAAACTCAACGTAGTCATAACAGGTGTAGAATAAACTCTAGGAGGTACAAAGAAGGATGATATCTGACCAAAATGATAATGGCTTGGAGGAACTACTGTGAGATGGTTAAGGCATGGGTGAATGATTCCAAGCAGAAATGCACTAGGAAAGATACCAACAGAAGGAAAGAGTCCTTGAGGAGTAGTACCAGAAGGTTGGGTTGAGTCAGGAACAATAAGTTGCGATAGTGTTGTCTGCTATGAAGGCATACCAGACCTTTTGTGGGTGGCCCACGATGCTTGGAGCATGCAAACATTGGATAAGCTAGGCTCAGAAGGGGTAGCAGTGGACCATAGTAAGCACAAGGAAAATTGGAATATTTGTAGACTCCTAGAGAGACATTGGTGAAGGATGAGACAATCGTATTGTCATCCACAAAAGAAATTTTGGACTGAGGTGAAGTCTGGGCTTTGGGGTCATAATATGTCAACTGATCAATGGTGATGATCTTTCCATTGTGGGGAAAGCACATCTTATAGTGAACTGTAGATGCGAAAACTAACATGGCATAAGTATAACTACGACCCAAAAGGACGTTATAGTCTAAGGGAGAATCAATGACTTTAATGTCAATATAAACAATTTTGCTAGAAATTGTGACTGGGAAATTGTGATACAAGCCAAGGGGCTATGAAGGATGACCATCCCATGGCCAAATAGTGATGGTGCATGGGGATAGGTCAGGGGAACCAAGTTACTTCAAAAAAATCGCAACCATCACATAGGTGGAGGTGCCTTCGTTGATGATACACCAATGAACAATGTCATTTCTAGTGGAGACTATTATTTGAAATGCAAGGGATGAAGGAAGGGGAGGATTTTCCAACTTGTCAACATGGAAGACAATCATGTAATTGTGTTGGGAATCCATGAAACCCAAATTAGATAGTAGAGCTTTCTGTTGGTATGGGAATGTCTGGAGGACTTCCAACATTGACATGGCAGCAGGAGACTGCTCCAAGTCATCTATTATGCTATAAGTATGGGCGGCTTTGGCATAAGCAACATTTCAACATAATGGACCTATAGGGATCTTGGGAATAACTGTGACCTTATTTTGAGGGATATGTAAGGTATCATTGGATGACAACAAAGACTTGGTGGAAAATTTGGGTTGGGACTCAATCGTTAACTTAGCGGATGGCCTGTGATATTAGCATGATCAAGTTTGAAGGTTGAATTGCTCGGTATTAACCTTAACAGAATTCATCATAAGAATCTAATAATCATGGTGACTATATGGTGGAGTTGGTTGAGCTACCTGACCTTGTGTAGGTTAGGTATTTATGTATCCCTGGTGAGGGAAAGGATTGACAAGCACAACAGGTTGGGATGAAGCAGGGGGTGTAGGAGGAGTGATGGGCTGTGATCCTCAAGAAGCTACTTGAGCTTCCCATACTTGATGCATTTCAAGTAAAATAGGACACTCATGGGTATAATGATCATATACGCCGCAACAAGCATAAAGTTTGTTCGTGCAAAGACCCTTGTTTTGCTTGGGATGACTGCCCTGTTGTTCGGTTGTGGGGTTATGCTGAGGACCCTGAGGGGCATTGGGTGGAGGACCCTAGTTGCCATGATTACCTTGAGATTGCTAGTTCTGATTACCCTTCCCCTTGTTCCTTTTCTTGGGGTTAGGGGGATTAGGTCTGCTCTGTTCAGCATACACTTGACCTTGTGGAGGAGGTGACTATTATGGCAAAGGGGAAGTAGGCATGGGGGGTTGGGGTGCAAATGCCAATGAGGCTGGAGTGCTAGGCAGTGCATACTACTAATAAGGAGATGGGGAAACATTGGGATAAATATGTGGTGCAACAGATGGCCTTGGCATCTGTTGATGCGGATGGGGATATGCATATGGCATTTATGAGTTTCCCTATGGAGGATTGGGGGAGGGATAATTGTAAGAGGAATTGGTCCCTCCCTGATGTGGACCATAACTCATTAGAGGTGGAGCATATGGTTGAGGGTTTGAAATGGTTCCAACTATGCCATCCACGGCATGAGATGCCCTGGTGCATTAGTAGCACCAAGCTGAGGCAGATCGGGGATGAAAATGTAAACATAACCTGACTAGGCATAGATCAAATCAAATTTTAAGGCTAATTGGAGTGTATCTTCCTCAGATGGGGCGAATTGTGATGCGACATATTTAGCAATGGGAGCCAATAACAATTTAAGGAACCAATCCATGTAGAATTATTCTTCAAATTTAGGAGCTCTGTGGAAGCTCCTCCTTCTTCGCCATTCCTAAACATGGTCAGAAGGCGGATGGTAGAAGTTTGACAGAAAGAAGTCAACAGTTCGGTATTGGTGCCATAATAGAGAGGTAACGGGAAATAAGAAAGAAAAGTTGTGGAAATAGTAAAAAAAGTGGAATGAGTGGCCCTAGGTTGATCAAAATACCACTTAGTAGCAGCTCTAGTGAGCATGTGTTGGAAAAGACAAAGAAAAATGGAGTCTTCAGTAATGGAATTTGATGAACACCACATGTGGAATGAGTGAAAATGGTTAGTTGGGTCTTCTCTAGGGTTACCTTCAAACTTTAGGATGTCTGAAGGTAGTTTAGTAGGCATAGCTGGCCAAGTGGGATCATGGAGAAGAGGATCATTGATAAGCTGGGTGAAATTGGGGAGACTCAAACTAAACATAAAAGGAAGCAAGGAAGTAGGAGTGACCACATGGTGGGGTTTCTTCTTGTTGGGGTACCCTAGTTGGTACTTGGGTTATCACCCTAGTTTCCGGCACCCGCGTTGGTGCCTGAAATGGTGGTGATGCGAGGTTGAGACGACGCAGAATCAAAGGAGGAACTGGATAAATTAGTAGAATTGGAATCGGAATGATGACTCGATGGAGGATTGGGAGGATGAAATCTAACTTGACGTGGATGAGTAATATGTCCTAATGGGAATTGGGGGTGAAGACCTCAAATTCAACCGACAAACTCCCAGGGGGCACAATGATGTCAAGACAATAACGATCTAAGAATTAAGTGGTGATCATATGAATAAAAGAGAAACAAACAACAAGCAAACACCTAGTGCAATAGTGTCAAGTGTAAACTAACTATTTTAATGATGTTACTCTAATACAAGCAAACATGTCTTATCAAAGAAAAATACCTCCAGCCTATAGGTGATCTAAATCCTCAAACAATCCTAGATCTACTGTTTCAAATGGCCTTCCAAATAACTTATTACTTGATGGAATTTGATCCCCACAAGTAGAGTTGTCTAGAGAAAGGTGGGGTAAAGAACCAACTGCTTCCCACAACTAGTCATATAGGGTGTTTTCTTAGGATTCGTCACTATAGTTACCTTCGTCCCACAGGGGTAGTCGAGTCTTGAGCTTCTTGGTAGTCAGCCAATGCACAAGATTCCTTGCCATGGGTTGGGTAACCCCAAGGAGAACTGCTCACTTGATGACTTAGCCTAACCCCCTCTAAATCAGGTTTCTCATGCACTAGACTTTAAACCGTGGTATGGTGAATGATTTTAAGCTCCCTAATATGTCAAATTCTATGTCTCAATAAAAGCGATCGATTGGTGTTATTGGAAGCCTATCCCACCGATCCTACACCTACACTACAAATATTGTGTTGGCCCTAGTGCCCAAGTGTGCTTAATCTATGTGTGTTGATTTATTAAGGTGTAGTGTTTCAAGTCTTGGCTTGGTGGTGTTAACCAAGCTCACGTTCTCTTAGGGTGTGACTGTGTGAAAATAATGTGTCAAGTGGATGAGTTAATTAAGCATGTTTCATGATGCCATGTGCTGCTAAAAATAAAGTGTTGAAATACTATAAATAAATTTGAAAATGACGGAAAATAAACAACCAATCAAGAACACAAAACCCCACCCACAAAGGCTACCAAGCAACTAAGCAAGAGAGATAAAATAAGCTACTCAAAGACACATAAAAAGAGCTAAATGATCTAATTTCAAGGGACTAGGATATAGAGGCACTAATCTGTTGTAAATGGTGTAGGCAAACAAAAAATCCAGAGGTGAAAAATGCTACAAATGATAAGTGTGAAGCTCTAAAAACTAGGATGCTCAAGGGGATCCTAAGGGGAAAGGCAAACTCAAACTCTAAAGGGAGAAAAGGTAAAAGAAACCTATCCAAAAGAGCTAAAAAATAATGGCTAAGACTCTGAAAATCAATGGCCAAAAATGTTAAAAACCTTAGACTCCTCACTCAGCAAATCTATTCCTAACAATGTGGAGGTGTACTCTAAACCCTAAGGGGATTTTTCCTTCCTCAAAGAGACAAATCAAGTGTATCTAGGCCTAGGGTAGACTGAAAACAAAGGTAAAGTACTCAACCTAGTCTGCAGATAACAGTCTCAGTAATTATGAAAAAATTCGGAAAAAAACTGGGAAAAATCCAAAACGCAGGTACTTACCTGAAATAGTGGAAAACACAGTTTTTGGGCCAAATAGTGTGCTCTGGAATGCATATCAGGGGCTGAAAAGTATGTTTTTCTCCCAAAACTCTCGATTAGAAGATCTTGGATAGATTTTGTCGTCTCCTACTTAGCTAATACCTGTGACCTACAGAAAGAACCAAAAAACCACCAAAATCTGAAAATTTCAAAAAAAAGGAAATAATACTATAAATAGAAATTGAGAGGCTAAAAATAGTTGTAGAAAACCCTAATATTTTCTGAAAATTCAATCACCTAAGAACATTGTTATTACACCAGTGGAGAATCCATTTGTTAGGGTGAAATTTCTTAGAAGGTGTACCAAAAACACTTCACTTAAGTCACTAGGTGACAGGTGACCCTAACAACAAGTTGATGACTATTTGCAATTCAGATCTACAATAAAAATGGAAAAACTTGCAATAAAAGTATAGACAATCTAGAATAGAAAGAAGTAGTAAAAATATCCAATGCAATAACCAAAATGGAAAGACTTTAATTGAATAAATTCTTTACTAAAAGCACATGGTGAAGGAGATTTACAAAAGGGTTTATAAGTCCCCCTCCATGGGATGGATCCTTTGATGTCCTTGATTCTTCAGAAAATGATCGTCTCTCTCAATACGTGAAAAACCTAGACAAAATGCAGAGAACTCAAATGGGAGCTCGAAAGAAACAAGATGATAATGGTGATGATGATTATGATGATGGTGAAGAATGAATGGAAAACCCTCCTATTTATAGCAAAGTATTGGGTTAATCTCGAAAATGGAGATTAATAAAATAATATTAACCAAATCAAGATCTAACCGCTTGGAATACTTTATTATATTTATTGGAGAGAGAAACAATATTTAAAATGGTTAAATGTCTTTATTTAGAAATAATTAACAAATAAAATGAATTATTAATTATTTCGCGAGAATTAAGAATAATGTGAAATTGAAATAAATATTAAATAGTGATTTAATACTTATTCCAATAATAGAAATAAGTAATATTAAATAAATAATTATTTATATAATTATTCCTAGGGGATTTAGTCAAATGCGACAAGGAATAATTATTTAAATAATGATTTAATAATTATTCCTAGAGAAACTTAAATAAATAGTGATTTATCTAATTATTCTCATGGGTTTCTTTATTTAAATCATAAAATAATTTAATAAAAGTGGTTAACTAAATTATTTTCCATAGTGAAAGTGATTTTACTGTGTTAAAATTAATCCTACATGGTTTATTTTGATCCACCTAGTTAGAAATGTCTAGGCGATCAATTTTTGGTGATAACGAATGGGTTAAAATACCTAAAACAATTATAATCTAATAATGACTAATAAATACGTGAAGACTTGATACAAACCATGATAAGTCACGCGGAGGGGTGAAGAAAACAAAAAGGATTTATGGAATTAATCCTTTCTATAATTTATTTGGTTGAGCCAATACTTGTAGGATTGAGATTGCTAATAATTCCCAATAAAATATCTAATGGGAAGGTGTTAAACATCATTTTGTCACCATTAGGTAAATGAACAGAAATTCAAATCCCTCGTTATTCAAAGAACCCTTCTCACTAATCCTCTACAAAGTCAGAAGAAAAACCATTTTGAAGATCCCAAGAATCTTGGATTGCATTGCTTAAAAACCCTAATTTTTGTTGAGAAATCTAGGGGGAACAAGTTTAGGTGATTTCTCTTACTTTCATAACTATTCGTGATGTATTTTTACTTTACTTAATTAACTTCTTCTTTCCTTTATTATTATTAGTGTTTTTTATCATCAAACAACTACCAAATCATAAACAACAATGAGACAATGAGACAATAAGACACAAGATATAAGCAATCAACCAGGGCCAAAACCTCTTAAAGATCTATGACACTTGACCAAGGACCTCCAAGACCAAGTTATCCTTCCTTCTTGATGAGATTTATTTCCAGCAACAAACTTCAACCTTCCAACAACTTCTCCAGTAACTTCAACCCCAACAACAATTTCTGAAAATTTGACCTAGCAACTTAAGAAACTTTGACCTAGAAACTTCATAGCTTCGACCTTGATGCAACTTCAACAACTTCAACTTAGCAACTTCATAGCTTTGTTCTAGAGGAAGCTTTAGAAATTTGACCTTGCAGATTCACAACTTCAACCTTGCAACTTCACAACTTCAATGTAGCTTCACAACTTCAACCTTACAACTTCACAAATTTGATGCAGCTTCAAAATTTCTTCTAACCTAGAAAATGTAGAAACCCTAATGAAAGACAGAGAGAGAGAGAAAGAGAGGCCCAAAAATTTTGATCTTGATCTTCTTGTTCTGATTCATCCTTTTCTAGATTCTATCTTTATGAGATCAAACTTGCTTTTGTGATTGCCCAAATGAGGTCGAATTCCTTCTTATTTATAGGCTTTTGAGGGTTACAAATTGCTATCTTGAGGTCAACTTGTCCCTTCATGTAGGTTGACTTGATGTTTGTGCCATGACGAGGTCTTGGATGGTCTTTTGACTCTATTTTGACTCAATAATTTTTTTTCACAATATGTAACATGCCCAAATGGGTCTTCAATACATGATAATGACTCAATTGACTTTATGACAAACCTAGAAGCACTCAATAGGTACTTGAGCTAAAAATAAATTTCCCTTCGTCATGAAACCCATGTCTCAAGAATGAAAATAATAAATTTATTTCTATTTTCACTAAATACATAAAATCATGATTACATATGCCATTACGAAGAATAAACACAGTTACATATTTCAACACTCCCTCTTAACTAGGGAGGTATTCATAATCCATACAAGGTACTTGGACATTCTCAATCTGAAGAATTATCATAAGAAGATTCAGTTTGGTAACCCATCTGTATAACATCATTTCATCCAACATTGTCACATTGAAAGGGATTGACTAAAAACTCTATCTCTCCACAAGATTAGAGCACAATGCTGACAAGACTAATGATTTATAGACACCATCATCATTGTCTCTCTTGGAACATACACCACTCGAGTTCTCTCAGAGTATGATCCACTAGGACTATTCTTATCTTGGATTCCCAGTCCTCAAATAATATCAGTCCTCTATGACTACTCTTATCTTGGATACCCTACCACATCCTCAAAGAGTATTGAATTCCATATGCTTACCCAATCCTTCATTCTATCTTCCCAGGTGAAGACAAGAATTAAGTGTCTATCTCTCCCTCTTAATTAGTGAGGATATGCCCATTCCAGTGAAGGAATATATGTATTCCTATAAAAGGAATGTACCCAATCTCCTCTTAATCAGGGACTTGACCAAGCTCCCCCTTGATTAGGGACTTGCTTCCAACAACTCTTTAAGTGGAGATCATAGGATGATTCTCCATAGTTTCATTTGTCATGATCTCTTCCTTTATTTATTCACACATTTCCTCCCAGGAACTTCCAATCATAGTTCCTTCATCTTTGTCAACCACATCATATGAGGACATATTATGTTGATTGCATCTAGTCAATGTGTGAACCTTACCTTCTATTATCACCAAAAAATGAACACCTAGCCATTTCTCACTAGGTGGATTGGAATACACCATGTAGATTTAATTTTACCATAGTAAAGTCACTTTCACTATGGAAAATGATTTAGCAAAACCATTTTAATTAAATTATTTTCTAATTTAAATAATAAAAACCCCATGAGAATAATTTAGATAAATCATTATTTATTTATTTTTTTCTAGGAATAATTATTTAAATAATTATCCTTGTCACATTTGACTAAATCCCTTAGGAATATTTAAATAAATCATTATTTATTTAAATTTCCTTATTTCTATTGTTAGAATAATTATTAAATCAAAATAATTATTAAATAGCGATTTAATAAATTATTCTAATAACAAAATGAGGAAATTTAAATAAATAATGATTTGTTTAAATATTCCTAAAGGATTTAGTCTAATGTGACGAGGAATAATTATTATAAATAATGATTTAATATTATTTTCGTAAGATAATTAAATAAATAATGATCTATCTAATTATTCTCATGGGTTTTTTTATTTTAAATAAGAAAATAATTTAATAATAGTGGTTTATTAAATTATTTTCCATATTGAAAGTGATTTTACTATGGTAAAATTAAATCTACATGGTGTATTTCAATCCACCTAGTGAGAGATGGTTAGGTGATCATTTTTTGGTGATAACACTTGATTATGCTTTCAATCACACAAAACCTAATATTTTCTAATTACTCAGCGCAAACATGACTCATATTACACTTGTATTCATTACAACTCCAATCCACCATTCCATAGATTAAACCATGTACACATATTTCTAAAGATGTCCATCGCATAGTGTTCAATTCGATCCATCAATGCATACTAAGACTATACAAATCGACCTACAACAAAAAGGAAATTATACTAAACTTTGCATTATAGATCATACATAGGTTGGATTTTCATGGATCATATGCATCCATAAGCACTTGCATTCTCACCATCCACAATTCTTCAGCGTGCCAACCATTTATCAGCCTCAAATAGCACACTGCTACAAGTGTACATGTATTCAATTTCTAATCGCATGCTATGTAACATTAAATTGATTCATCACATAACACACTTAAAATAATTTCCTAATGCAAGAATTTTGACCACATCCACTATGTAATCATTAATCAAAATACACTATGCAATCATTAATCACAACCCACTTCACCTTCAATGACCTGATCAAGGTGATTAAGCTTGACTACATCAACTACACTGTAGTTGGAGACCAAATCAACATGCATTAACACATTCCACTACTTCTATGGAGACCAAACAATGCTATGACTTGATCAATAGTTGAACATTGCATACCAAGTCAAACTTTTTCATTCATACCAAAACCTTGGGTAATTTCGTTGGTAAGAGCTAATGATTTTTTTTACAACCTACAGGATGCAAATGTTGGTTAAGCACACTTAGTTTGGGTTTTAGACACTAATATCACATTGGAAATTTGGTTATTCAACTCTGCATCATTTGATTTCTCCATCTAAACCAATGTTTGTCTCCTGTTTTGGGAAAAACCAAAAGGTCTCTGCCCATAACTAAAATCTTGCTTCAATTCAATTACAACCATTCTTCCAATCACCTATACACCTCTAGAAAATCTGAATACATAAGTCAAAAACATATACAAGCTCTCCTACAACTGGTTTACATTAATGTGAAAGCTCTCTCATTGTTCATTGTTGACATCAGTGCCAACACCATGTTTCCAACATGAATATGCATATGAAATGGATATGTAAGCAACTAAATGATATAGTTTATACCAACTCATGAAATAGAGACCATATCAGGGATTTATATATGTTGCAACTAGGGAATAATCATACTAATAGAAAATGTAAATCCCAAGTAATAGTAAATGCTCAAGGAAATGGAGCATAGTTGTTATGAATTTCAAGCTACGAAAAAGAATTATAAAGGTAAAACCCTTGACTCTCTTCCCCATTGATGTTTTATTAGGGATGAAAGGATTAATATATAATAATCATATAACATTGAGAATGCTTGATTGATTACTGATGCTTGAAATATATTGAAAAAGAGTAGAGTAAAAATAATTGGATCTATTAGAAAATGCTATGACACATGTTTTGTTTTAATTGATTGACTAACAATTGATGTGTGACTGAAATTGCGAAAAATGGTGCAAGTTATTCTCAGAAGATGATATTAAATACTACATAACTGAATTGAGATATGGGGAAAGGAAGTTCTTTCAATCATACAAGAACTTTGAAGATAATGACACGAGTGCAAATGTCAAAGAAGAATAAAGAGGAACCCAAATGGAGTCCTTGAGAAACTATGAGTTGAATATGCATAATGATGATATCCATGTAAGTATGGAAATCATCCATACCACAAAAATTGGCAAGTTGAAGAATTGGGTAATAATTCATTCAAGATGAGTTAGTA
The DNA here is from genome assembly GCA_000404065.3 of Pinus taeda. Classification (NCBI taxonomy): domain Eukaryota; kingdom Viridiplantae; phylum Streptophyta; class Pinopsida; order Pinales; family Pinaceae; genus Pinus; species Pinus taeda. The sequence continues at coordinate 29,134 of APFE031651176.1, forward strand.
TTTCTCTAATACATTTTCAATTTAATGCATATACGGAATACCCAATAAAGGTATGATTAAGGTAGAATGTCACAAGCACATAAAATTTGGTAAAATCTTAGAAAGTTATGTGAGTTGTCCTAATGGATAGTTGTTAGATCAGTGAGTATGACACTGACTTATCAAAAAGAATTTATGATGCAACAAGGGAGTGCATGGATATGAATATGCTCATAATTCTAGTAAGGTACATGAATAAGAAATTTGGATATTTTGATATGAAAATGCATGCTACTTGTAAAATATCAGTGGAGTATGTAGTGGTATGACTACTTTTTATATGATCACAATTTCTTAAAATTTTAGTGATCTAAATATATGTTTGATATAATGAATTTGTGTATGATTATATACGACAAGTATTAATGTGACTTTGTGTCATGAAAAGCAATGATTTTTCATTTTTTTTTTTTTTTTTAATTATTTAGTGAGCAAGTGACTAGTGTGAATCCCTCACTTCCATAGAAAATAAAATGGGAAAAATAATTTTTCCATTAACTTTGAGATGGATGTCTCAGTGGAGATAATGGATGTCTTAGTGGAGATAAAGTATAATTTCCTTATGCATGAGATAAGTTGATATTAAATGATTATATAGTGCAATGATGTTCTTTTTTTATTGGTATAGAACATGGTTGAATTGATTGAATGGTTGACTATGTGAATGGTCTTAAAGATCAATTTAGTGCCTTATTTAAAATAATATACTAAAGGGATTTTATATATGAGAAACTCATACTATTTGGTTGAGTGAGAATGTAGATTGTAGGTAGAGTGCCTTGGGTATGGCATGGAATGCAAGCCCTTTACAAAGGATGAATATATTACCACCTACAAGAAAATTAATTAAGAAATATAATTTTTTTAAGACTTAGATGAAGCAAGTGTAGAATTCAATATTGCTGATTATCTTTTTTTATAATTAATCTCAAATGAATTGTGTGCCTGCGATACAAGTGAGATAATGAATTGATTCGAGAAGGACATATAAAGGTTGTGAATTAGAGATTCCATGAACAAGGATATTATAGTGACCCTAAAACCCTATGACAAGTAAACTATGTTAGAGTAATCCAACTTAATGTCTTGGTTATAAGACTATAATAATATCTTTAATCTTATTATGTCGTAAAACCTTAGTTGGATAAATGGTCTGAGTAGGGGATTGCTTAAACCTAAAATAGTGAGTAACTATTAAGAAGAGGATAATTAATTAAACTAGCTATGAAAATATTGTCACCCACTCACTAAATTGTGAGTGTGAGTGGGTGTGTTTTTTGCAAGTAGTGAGATGAACTTGTTACTTATGGGAGCTTAATGAGTTGAAGGTGTTGGTTCCCGGATTGTCCTTGGCGACAAGAAACAACCCAAAGGGCATCCAATGAGGATATAACAATCCTCCTACTTTAGGCTGGACACTGTCCCTTTCCAACCATAGGGAGTATTCCCTACATTCAATATTATTTATACATAATTTTCTATAATAGAAATAAATATAGAAAAATTATAAATAAAGAAAAATAAAATATGTTTTAAGAAAAATAGGTGGTAAGGCTTACAATATGTGGAACTTATTAAATAAATGAATCATTAATGGCTGAAAATGAAAATTCCAAATATGCATCACGATTCATACATAATATGATTGTTAGTATTGAAATTATAATTAGAATCACCATGAAATAGAGATAAGAAAAGTTAGAACATGTTGGCTTATATACATCCAATTGGAATGTGTAGCAAAATCATATGATATCATGTACCTATACATTTCAACCCCCATACAAAAGTTAGAATGTTGACTTAATTCTTTCGAATTAATATATATTTGTGAAATGTTAAATCAATAATATATATATATGAAAGATTAACAAGGTGATCATGTCATATCATCTTTAATTAATCATGTATGCCAGTAAAGAAGATAAAGTAAAATAACAACAGAGTAAAATAAGAAAAATAAAATGTAACTGGTACATATAAATATTTAGTTGAAATTTCCAAGGGAACTATAAATACCATGTATCAGTATAATTCCTACTCTCAACATGTCATTAAAATTATGATTTAGACTCTCTAAATAGTATATATTTAAGAGATATTAAATCAAATATGTATGAAATATTTATTGTATGATCATTTCAAATCAGTAATCTTTCATATTTACTAGGAAATACAAATATAAAATAAACAAGAACACATAAAAGGAAAAGCATAATGAACTGTAACATCATATATTAAAATCACACACTCATAATGAAGCAGGCCAACACAACATGTATGTTATGCCTTCAAAACAATAAGGTTTTACCTCCAAAACTTGCCATCCCACTAATCCTTGTTTACAACCCTTCTATCTTTATGGGAGTTAGCTATTATTTAGTTTCATAACCTCCCATAAAACCCTAAGATTACTATTAATTACATTAACAATTTTCTCTTAAATCTGCATAGCATTAGGTAAATTATTAGGTAAATTATTTTTTTGTAATTTTTTGTGAAAAAATCCTTCCACCCAACAAGTTTTAAAACTTCTTTTATTATAGATAAATGTCTTTTGGAATAATCACATCATTAGGAAACTTCTTTTATTATTTATGTTACATCATAAAAAAAATTTATATCAATCCTATAACAAAAAAAATTATAATAAAATATTTTTCTTAAATTGTCAATATCTCCCTAGAATATAACCATTTACATACCTTATATTTTAAAAAAATTAATTTTATTACCTTCACTACGTTGCCTGAGATTCTTTGTTGTTAATTCTTTTATATTAATATTGATTCTCTTATGGTTTCGGAGGTCCATTTCGTATTATTTTATTTATAAAAATACAATTTTTAATATAAATATATTCTTCAAAATAATTATAAATTACACTATTCAACCTCATAATTAACCAATCCAATGAAAATAAACATTTTTTTAACCATTCCCATAAATAAACAATCGAGTTAGAAAATTCAATTCATTTCAAAAATATTTTAATCCATGGAAAAGTATATAGGCAAAAGGAAAATATAGCTCTGGCCACCTCACATAAAATGATCACCTCACCAATAAAAAATCAAATTAGAGGTTTCAACTTACTTGCAAAAATAAAACTAAAATAGTCTATCATAGTTTAATAATTTTAAATGACTAAATTTAAAAAATCGAAATGATTGAAATGAAAAGTTTGCTTATTAAATCACCCCATCCATGCATACCAATTGTACATAAATGGTAAAACAATGTAAAAAACCTATGAGTCCTGCTATGCATGTCGAGAATACGATGAACAATGCACCGTGAAACATGTAATTCACTAAAGAAAAACTATTTTAACCTCACATGATAATATGATTTACATCTTTTTGAAATAAAGTCTCGTGGAAATATTTTTGAAAACTTTATAAGACGCATCAAATTCTTCCCATCGAATCACGAGGAGAGAGAAAAATCTGTGGAGAGTTGGGATTTGGTGAGGGGTAATTTTGATTAACAATCCTCAATTAATATCGAATGTGAAACTATGGGTGCATTTAATCCTATGTTTTGGCCCGGTGGGTTTCACGTGTGGAGTGGATCCTCACATAAATCAAATATTTTATGAGGTGGGATATTTTTCATTAATATAAGATTTAATCATATGTTTTTAACTTTAGCTTCATTTAATCCAATATGATTTACGTGTTTATTTTATGAGGTGGGATATTGTTCATTAATATAAGATTTAATAAAATGTTTTTAAATTTAGTTTTCATTTAATCCAATATGATGTACGTGTGAATGGTTTTACACATACTAATGTAATAATTTTCTATGGGATTAAATAAAATGTTTATTCTTATTTAGTGGTGAGGAAAGATAAATTTTAAGTGGAAGGTAAGATTGGATAGGTCATTTAGGCTCACATTATTTATATCGGGTGAGAAATTATTTGGTGAATTAACTGTCTTGTTTGACATGATATATATATACAATAAAGTGGGGCTTTATACATACTAATTTGATATTGTTTTATAAAGATTTAATAAAATTCTCTGCGACCTTTGTGAAATATATTTT
>APFE031651176.1:33619-43799 GCA_000404065.3 Pinus taeda
AAATCACTTTTTTGTTGATAATTTCTCCTTTCGTGGACGTCATTCCTTTTTTTTATGGGCATTATTAGTTATGATACGTATTATGATGATATTTAGTTAGTAATGTTAATTATTTGATTATTGCTTACACTTATAATAAATATATATTTATATGTGATTGATAACATCGAAACAATTAAAAAATGCATATACGTTATTATTGATATGTAACATTACTTAAATAAGGTCGTTTATATCATTAATGTTACTCATTATTGTTATATAATAAATAACTTCAAATGATTAAAATGTGGTTGATATCATTGTTATGCTTTGATGTTTTCAAGGGGAGAATGATTTTAATTAAACTTCAAAAGATTAACATAGAATTTAAATGTAAGGGATAGGTTAAAATGACGAAAAATGAATTTGAGAGGAAGAACAAGTAATTGGTTAAAGGACCATGTGAGGTGGAATTTATAGAGGTAGATAAGTTTTTATTGAGGGTTATATTTGGCTACAACAGAACGACAACCATACAAAAAAGTATTGATTTGAGCACTAGTACAAATGGGGTAAAAATCTGACGTATATTTGTTGACTATTCAACTTGTGGTTGTTGGACATCTGACACATTAGAGTCATAATTTTCGTCGATGGCATTGTGTTGAATAGGCGACATTTTAATAGCCATCAAATATTTGATGGCACAGACATCTAATAATTGACGCCAAAAATGAAACAAAATAGTTCCATCATCTTATGCTTGAATGTCAGATATTCAATGCCTTATCCTCTATTTCGTCCAACATCAGGCGGTGAATAACTGATGCGATTGACAAAATGCTCTGATTCTTAACCACCAGATATCTGAAGAATAAGGCATTTAATGTTGCTGAATGGGGAGGCTAACTGACAGTTGGTTCCATCGAATATCTAACAATGGTTAGTAGTTCGATGTGACGAATGTTTTCTAGATCCGATGGTTGGCTCTGTCAGATATTTGATGACTACTTACAATTTTTACCATCGAATAAACGACGATTACTAATTCTTAAAAAAAAAAACATGATGTCCCTCTCCAAATTTCATAATAATACAGAGATTGCTATATTGTGCTTTATTTAATTATCACTTTATTGTCACTACTACAACACCCTCTAAAATTTGGCCTACATTCAAATTTCAAAGCCTACTTTGACTTTATATGTTGTCATTGCAAGTATTAAGGGTAATTACATGGGTATTCTCTAAGTGTTTTGGTCATGTTTGTAAGAAAATCAGAGTGCCATCTTTTAGCTAAGGCTTGTGTCTCACATTGTACAACTGCAGTTTTGGTGTGTTTCAAGGGATGATGTTTTTGTTAATGAGTTGTAGTTACCATGCAAACATGTATCACACTCATTTCAAAATTTTCAAGCACTTTCACATAAGCGTTGTCACGGTCGTCGCAAAGTATATCTTTATTATCGCACTTGGTGTTAACCACCGCAAATTTTTCATGTGTTTTGTGTGTTCCTCATTGTGTCATTAAGTAATCTAAGTGTGTGATAATGTTCAAGTCTCACTTTTTTTCAACCTCATCTCACTGATCCAACACTTACTAAAAAATGGAAAACTACTAGACTAGGCCACTCAACCTCATTCAACACTCCTGGACTGCGCACTATGTAGTCTCGACCCTCAAGCAACAACGTTATCTCTTGGCACTACACAATGTGCAATATTTGCCTCCCAGAAATACGCACTGCATAATCTCAATGTTCAAGTCGAGCGCTTGAGCTCCAAAACCACACAATCTTTTCCTCAAGTTAGCCATGAACTTCACATTGCGTAGTATTTGTCCTCAAGCCTCATCCTTGAGCTCCTGAACTATGCAATCACATGGCCTCCCTGTCCTTCCAGCACTACACAGTGGGAAAATTCAGTGCTCAAGCCCTCAACCTGGCTTCTTGAATCCCTCAACTATACAATCCCCAAGCCCAGTCTAGCCTAAACTGTGCATTGTGTAGCCTCAATGCTCAGTCTTGACCCTTGATTGCCTGAGCTGCACAATCCCAGAGCCTCTCTCTCAGCCCACCACCCAGTTTTATCTAGCTTAGTGGATCATCCTACGCTATCTTAGACTATGGTTTTATCAGACATATGTCATCTTGTCATGAGTAAGTTGTAGATGCAGGTACTCTATCATGCTATGACAAGATGACGAAGAAGGAGGTGGTCAAGGAGACCATGCTATAATACACTTATGTATCTAAAGATACAAGTTGATCAATTAGGAGAAAGCAAAGGGACACTAGTTGCGACAATAGTTTAAGATATAATAACACTGAATAATTCTCATCTCTAAGCCATATGGAGGTTGAAGAAGAAATAATCTTCAAGAAGACACAAAGAAAGCAACAACAAAGAATGGCTTGACATTGCCATGTCATCATGTAGTCCATGTCATGTCATCATGCAGTCCATGTCATGTCATCATGTGCCACATCTATTTTTGGATTATGTAAATTCTTATTTGAAAATTAATTGTAAAGTGGAAGTACAAAGGACATATACAAAATGTAAAGAGTCATGTAAGTGTTGAAAATCCATAGGGAAGTCAAACAATCATGAGGGTAGTCCAAGAAGCATAAGGGAGGTGAAGGATCACACAATTTGTTACATATACACCCTCATTTTAAAAGAAAATAACTTTTCACCTTCGCTTCTCCCATAAGGCATCATATAGACAGAGTAAGTACTTTTGGGGAGCAAGTAGTGGCTCCAATGATCCACTATTGGAACTAGCGGTGTTCGTTGTATTCATGTGTCTTGGGACGTTTACTTAATATTTGAAGCCTGATGGACAACACGTTTCTCATGCATGGATTATGAATATTTGTAAGACTATTTTGTAAATGTTTATGATTCATGTTTCCTTTCACTTGTACTAAAGTAGTTGAACTATTTCAACTATTTTAGTGCTTATCATATTGAGAATGTGTTGTAATGTTCATCACATCTATGTGGACTAATTTGATGGATGTTAAAGAAATATTTCCTAATTTTGTGCATCTCCACTAGGGTGGTAATATTACCTCTCTCTTAGAGGCTGACTTTCTTTCCCCCCTATAGTAGAAGAACCTTGACATACTTGCAATCGAACATTCACAAGGCACACCTACTTGCTTTTCAAAGGCTTGTATGTGATTCTCTCTCTTACTGATAGCTAAAGACAAGGAAAATCGTTAAGTAGAAGACCATCGAGCCATATTTCAGATGATACTCCTATACCAAATGGAATTAGCTCTAATTAGGACTGCGTATTGGGGAGACACCTTTGAATGTTGGTAGGACCAAAACTGTCAACATTTATGGTGCTAGAATGAGGGAAGCTAGATTTTTATGGCTGATATATCCATGCATACACATCATTCTTCTTCTGGATAAGGAAACAACATTACCAATGCCTCTCCAATTCATATTCCTGAGATAGGAGGATCTTACCAACTAGGCCTGGAACTAACTTATGAAGTCGCTTACGAACAAATCCAGGAAATTTGACCCATAACCCGTAAGCTCACAAAGGCATTCATATTGATTCCTGGAGCCCAAGATCTTCCAAATTTTCCAAAGTGAAGAGAAACAACTAGTACTGATATCTTGGTTTCCACGGTGGAAGATTTGGTTTCTTCCACCCTTGAAGGGTTGGTAGAATTCGCAAAAGATACTAAACATCAAGATAAAATTCCACCTCTGAATAAAGGATATGTAGATGATACCATAGTTCTTTCTAACGATCTATAACGGGGTAGATGGTGAATATTCCTTAGATTCTAAATAGAAGGAGGAGAAAAGAGACAAGAAAATGGTATACCGAGATATGGATTGGATGACTCAGGGCCCACTTGCTCTTTTAGGTATTTTACATCAAATGTTGAGACACTCGAAAAATTTGTTAACGAAATATGACCCTGACAAGTTGGTCAAAGCGAAAGACCATTTGGACAACTTATACCTACACCTATAGACACTCAAGGTACGTTATGACAATGTTGCATGTATACTCTTTCCTTTTATCTTGGAGGGTAGAGAAACTATTTTATCATAGTCTTCTTGCAAATTCAATTCAGAATTGGAAGGGAATATAAATATGTTATTAAAGGAGTTAGGGAATATAAATATGGATCAGAAAGAAAAAATTAAATATTTTAAACAAAGGTTCAATCGGATATTGAACAATTTTCCCACGAATATGAAGCCTCATGACTCCATCATAATTGATTATGACACTTCTACCTTACCTTCAAGCATTTTGCAATTTGTAAAGAGAGTTGCAAAAGAAACTTTGGCAAATTTTTTTTGAATAAACCATCACTGTGGAAAAGTACTTGCATGCAATTAGAGTCATTGTCAATGATGAATCATGTAAAGAATCCAAGGAGACGTGAAAAAGGTCTTAGGCCTCTTTAAGCAAGGCTAAGGATAAAGAGACTACTGACCTTGAAAGGTTGTCCAGAATGATCAAGTCTTTGTCCAATGAGTTTGCAGAGTTAAAATAAAGGATAAGTGAGGCCATTATCAGCAACAAGCCCCCCAAATTTAATTTATTGAGATGGACTAACAAAGACAACAATAATAATAATAATCGACTAAGTCTGCAAAAAGTTCTAATGTCATGTTGAATGTCGAAAGCACAGGCATGAACCAATATTGTTCATTTCATAAAGAATATAATTTAAAAAAGACATGTCCACAACAGAATCACACCATGAACGCTCTAACTATGCACATCACTGACATATTACTTTGATATGAGATGACTGAGCAGAGACAAGGAAAGGAAAAATCTAATGCAACTGAAGAGACTGCGGGTGTCAAACACACAATAAATTATTTTAGTTGTGTGTTCACTGCTGAGAAGAAAAATGTCGAAGAAACACCATTGAATAAGGCATCGACTTAGAAACAAATTTCGATACAAGTTGAGGAGCGAAGGTTATGTATTTGAATAAGAGTTGACAAGGAAAAAATTCAAGGAAAACTTGTTAAGAAAAATCACACCCCCTGTCGACTCGGCTTAGAATGCTTAGCAAAAGTCAAGAAATGTTGCTACATCAAATAATACTTCCACCAATAGTAAAAGCAAGCCCACTATTCTAGAAGTGTCAAGCAAAGCCACTCCTCCAGACACTTTGGAAATGTCTATTGCATTGGATTATAATATAGTGGAAGACATGAAGAAAGAGCGTGAAAATATTTCAATCTTTGAGCTTACAAGGATAGGGAGCCAGTGGGAACTGCTTGTATGAGCCCTTGATTATACTTCATCAGGTGATAATGCTTATTCTCTGCAGAAGGGATGAGATAAGTCTTTTGATCCCCAAAAATCAATTTTTAATGTGTTAACATTAAAAGCTAACACTCTATGCCCTCTATTTTTATTTTCTGAATTTTTCAACTAGAATGTTCACAATTGTCTACTTGATTCTGGTGCATCCATGAATGTAATGCCATTGTCTATTTCCAAGAAAATCAATGCCAAATGGATAAGAATGATGCGCATATTATTTATCTAGACATGTCTCTTATCCAAGTTATTGGTGAACTCAAATATGTTCTTATTTTCCTATCTTCCAATCAGCGAGTTCGCCAATGCATAAACATAATAGTTGTGGACATCCCAAAATCCTACGATGTATTGCTAAATAGAGACTGGTATTGAAAACTACAGGGGTATTTTTCTATTGATTGGTCACATTTATGGATTTCGTACAAGGACAGGAATAACCAAATGTGGGTAGAATCAAAACCTTACATGAAATACACTATCACACCTTTCGAGGGGAAAAATGAGCTTGTTTATTTTGCATATTTAATTTTTGGAAACTGCTTTTTGGAGGCTCAACTTGGGTGCTACCTTGCTCGGCCTTCCCGAGTCCCACTAAACACACAATTGGAACTCCTTCCTAGTCCAACTAACAAAAATTATTTATGTACAATAGATATTAGCAGTATTAGCATAGGATATAGCCCTAGTATTTCTAACTTGTGGTTTTTGTATTTTAACAGTTCTAAGATACAAGAGGGCTATGGAGATGGTTGTACCCACAATAGATAAACCATCTCATTTATTTCCACTTGGAATTCGATTGCACTAACAACACCGAAGAATATGAAGCACTCATATTGGGCTTAAAGAAATCCATTGACCCCAAAGTTGTGGTACTTAAAGCAATAGGTGACTCTGAAATCATTGTATGACAGGTACAAAATAATATACATTGTGTGTCACCTAATTTGAAAAGTTATCAACAAGAGGTATGGCATTTGATTTCTCAATTCCAAGTTTTCAATATAGATTATTTTCCTAGAATACGCAATGCGACTACAGATGAATTGGAAAATATTGCTGCTAGGTTGTCACCACTTAGGGATGGTTTTTCTATTGAACTTCTTTATAAGCCATCCATCCCTAACAATATCACTAATTTGCGCGTTTTCAATGGTGACCAACAAACACTGCATTTCATGGCGAATGTTGATGTGTTCAAAGATGTAGCCATTGATGAAGACGAGCATGACAAAGCGTTGCAAAATGCGGCTCAAGCAAACAAAGGAACCCCATGCATCAGGGCATGGTATCATTACAATTTTTTTATGAGTTGTAAAATCAATTTCGAGTACTGGTGAAAGTTGAACTGTGAATCAATTTTGAGTACCGGTGAAAGTGAAAACTCATAGTTCAACTCTATTGTATGAAAAAAATCTTTGTATAGAAAGTGATCCAAAGTTTGGCAATCTCGGTACTTGTTGCACACCTCAAGAGTGGAAAACCTTTATCCATATTTTTAAACTGTGTCAATATGTCTTCGCATGGATGTATGATGAGTTCAATACCTATGACACATGAATAATACAACATGATATTCCAATAAAGGAAGGGTCCAAGCCTTTTAAGTAGAATTTGTAGAAAGTACACCTGATGCTTGAGCCCTTGATTCATAAGCAGTTAAGGAAGTTGTTGGTTTCTCAGATCATTCATAAAGTGCGACATTCAACATGGGTCTCCAATTTTGCCCCAGTAAGGAAAAAGTCCCGCATAATTTTCCTGTCAGTGGATTTTCAAAATCTCAACTGGGCCTCAGAAAAAGATAATTATCCAATTCCATTAATGGAGTAAATATTACAGACAGTATTAGGGTCAGAAATGTTTTCTCTGCATGATGAATTTTCTGGTTACAACCAATTTCTAGTCTTAGAACCTGACAGATTGAAGAGAACATTCCAAATGAAGTGGGGCACATCATATTTTAGAAGAATGCCATTTGGGTTGGTTAATGTCGATTCAACCTTCCAACGTGTGATGAACATCACGTTCCATGGTTTTATTGGTTATAGCATGGTGGTGTATCTTAATGATGTCACGGTGTTTTTGAAAAATAGGTCTAACCACTTTTGCCATTTGAAGAAAAAAGTTGAGCGATATTCAAAATACGAGATATCTCTTAATCTGAAAAAGAGAATTTTTGCAGTATCCGAGGAAAATCACTTAGGCCACACCATAGAAAAATGTAGGATTAAAATTGACAGTTAAAGGGTCAAGACTATAATGCAGATTACCTTCCTAGTCAATAAGAAAGCCATGCAGTTCTTCTTGGGGAAGATCATTTTTCTTTGTAATTTCATCTTTGATTATGCTCAAATGGTGAAACCCATGTAGGAGATGGTGAAGAAATATGCATTATATAAGTGGGATAAAAGGGAAAATGATGTATTTTCTTATATTAAGCAAGAAATCAAGGAAGCATCAACCCTGTACAACGCAAATTTCAGTAAGGATTTCTTTCTCTACAACTTTGCTTTTGATACCTCCCTTGTCGTAGATCTTACATAGAAAGAGGATCACAATAATGTGAAGTAGGAAAGTGTTCCCTCTATAAACAGAGGCAACCCCTCTAGCCCTAGAGTGGGTCTAGTCACAACAAAGACAAAACAACAATTAATTCCCTTAAATAGTCATCGTTGGAGGCCTACCTCAAATTGGTGGTTGATGACGTTTTGTTGCGTTGCTCCAGCTTCTATTTCTTTCTCCTCAACAAGCAATCAACCTAAAACACCACAAAAAACAACAAGGCACATAACCAAGAACAACAATGATCTATTTACTTATAAAGTCAAGAAATCATAAGTTATCAAGTAAATTATGCACAAGATATAGGAAATCATCATTGATTGTATTAAAATGAATCAAGAGAAAAGCTTACAACCAAGTCTTGACGTCACAAGCCTTCTCAGAGGTTCCAGCTAGTATGTTTCTTCAAGCATTCACTCTCAAGAATGGGTCTCCCAAATAGACAAAATCTCTCTCTCACTCACAAGCTTTAATACAAGGTTAAGGCACTCCATAACCTCTTAGCAAACTATAAGCAATTCCACACTTGTCGCACTCACACCAAAGCTATCTACTAAACTCAAAAGAACCAGTAGCACTACCCAACTAAAGAACTAGCAGATCATAACAATGGTGAGTGATTTTATAGGAGAATTAGTCTCCATGAAATGAGGGAGAGGGAGCTTATCCTCAAGGGAGGTTGCACAAGAGATGAAACCACCATCCCAGAGGAGGAAAGGCGACCCAAACTGACCCAACAACCAGCTCTAGAGACATCCAAAAGGCTGACTGTTTGAACAAATTCACAAATCTAGATCGTCACTAGGCATGGACTAAGTCTCAGTGATGGCATCACAAGGAGGCAATGCATGCAAACCAATCGTCACGATAAATAGCTAGAAGCATCGCGGTGAGCCCTAAAATCTGACCGTCACGAGAAACAGGTGTACACCTGCGACGATGTCGCAATGAGACTGTTTATGACAAGGGATCATCATGTATATTAATGGCTTAATCGCGATGAGGCATAAACTTAGGGAACAGGGTCAGTTCTTCAACATCAAAGAGCATTGTTTAACCTTTTTGCATAAGTGGGAAGATATGAACATGTTTATTTGATACACGACACAGCAAAGGGACTGAGATGAGGACAATGACAAATTACTGTGTAATAGATGCCCCCTAAAGTATGAAGCCTGAGAGAGTGGGAGGGGTGAAATGCTTTACGAAACGATGACCGAACTGGAACACCACCTTGAAGAACCTGCAAGCGTAAGTACAAATGACATCTCTGATAGTGAAATACACGTAGTCTAGGCATGGGCATAGCCATCCAAAAGACATACGAAACTTGGTCTGCCGTATGGACACAACCACCCAGTTGATAAGACCATATAAAATGACAAAGGTATGGTCGCAGCCATCCATGAAGACTCAGGCATGGTCACAGCCATCCATGAAGACTTAGGTATGGTCATAGCCATCCAATCAAAGAGTCATTTATGTAATCATGAACCAATCCACGTAGCCCGAACATATGTAATCTTAGTTCAGGGTCTTGAAACCCTAACTGGTCTTAGTACAAATTCTAACATGTGAACAAATGTGTTGAGGTCGAGCATGATAGAAAGTCACTTGATTACCGGTCAATGATGAAAATCGTTAACAAGCGCAAGAGAAACCACCAATAATGCCAATGGCTCTCAAGGTACTGTCTAGTACAATCCACTAAGTGTGAAAAATGAGCTGAAGTCGAACACTCGTGGAATCACCCAATCGAAGAACAATGTTGAAAGTTTGTCGTCAGGCACAAAGAACTTTCCATTGAGGCATGCAAGCTCCAAGGTACCGAAGGGGATCTCTAGATCAATCTCCTAGATAATGAGCTGGTGTCGACAGGAGATGATCTGTCACAAGAGGGCCATAATGTTCCCCCATCAACGATGTGAGATGAGGAACAAATGGTAGATGGTGAAACAGACTATCGGAGGAGGAGGTAAGGGCGTGAACTGCAGAAGGATTATACTCTTGAACATATCGGCAACACGACTCCAGAATGTGGCAACATATTGGTACAAGGGATTGGAGGTCTAATGGAGACAAAATGGATCAAATGGAATGAGGCAAAATGGCAACCCAAAACCCCGGAAGCCCAATGACGATGTGAGGATAACCCAACCCGCCGAGAAGAAAAAATGTCGATGTTTGAGAGTGACTAGCTGCCATAGGTAACCAATGACGACTTCCAAATTTTCCCCCACCATTTTTGGCGAGTACCCCAATTATTTTTGAAAAACAAGCTTGAAGGGGATAGCATATGCTTGT
>APFE031651176.1:47701-86954 GCA_000404065.3 Pinus taeda
AATGGTGCGCTGAAGCATTGCGACCAAAACTTTGTTGACAACTTCTACTTGGCCATTGGCCTGAGGATAATACAGCGTCGAACTATCATGACGCAAGCCCAGCTGGGTTGTTAACTCAGTCATCATATGATTACAGAAATGAGAACCGTGATCAGTGACAATAGCCTGAGGGACTCTGAATTGAGAAATTACATGATTGAATAAAAACTGAGTCATTGTCTTACCATCATTAGATAATGTAGGCATTGCCTCGGCCCATTTCATGAAATAATCGACAGTAACAATGATATACCCATGCCCCCCCAGCTGAGAAAAGGTTACAAGTCATATAATCAATGCCCCATTTGCAAAAGGGCCAATGGTAATGATAGGGTGTAAAGGAGAGGGAGGTGCATGCATCTTCCATTGGTAGATTTAGCACTCATGACAAGAGTGAACGATGAGAATGCAATCCTTAAAAATAGATGGCCAAAAATAGTCAGCGCGGAGGATATTTTGGCCAGTAGCATACCCGAACATATGACCACCACACGCGCCAGAGTGGCAGTCATTCAAAACTTGTTTGGCTTCCTCAAACGTCAAACAACGACGGAGAACAGAGTCAACGCCGAGACGGTACAGGGTGTCCCCGATAATGCGATAAGGTTGAGAATGATGGTGAATACATCACCGAGCATCCTTGGACAAATCAAGATGAAAGGAGGATGTCTGAAGGTAGACAATAATATCCCCATACCAGGGATCAAGGGTATTAATCAATAACAAAGACTCGTCCAGAATATGGTCCTCTAATTGAGAGGGTGCGGTAGTGGATGGTAGCAAGTAGAGGAATTCGGCAAAAACAAGGGATTTCTTAGACTTGGCCATAGTAAACTCCAAGTCAAACTCGTGAAGGATGACAATCCATTTCGAGTATTTACCCCCCAGCAACTAACATGACAAGATGTACGTCATCGGGTTGCAGTCAAAAATCACCATCATTGTACGCAATAGTATATAATGGCGGAAAACTTGGATGACATGAACGGCTGCTAATGCCAGCTTCTCAACATAGGCATATCGAGTTACCGTGTCAAGTAAATTGTGACTGAGATAATAGACAACATGCTCGGTACCATCATCATCCTCTTGAACCAAAACCATGCCGATGGTGCTATTGACGGTGGCCAGATAAAGAGTATAGTCGTGGTGATAATCAGGTGGATGTAATTCTCGAACGACTCTTGTGCAACGGTATCCCAGAAAAAGGAGGTATCCCACTTTAATAACCGTTTATAGCCCTTGGCAACTTCAGCATAGTTGGGAATAAAACGACGTAAAAAATTTGCTTTACCTTGCAAACTCTGCAATTGTTGCAAAGAAGTAGGAGGAGGAAGATTCAAAATGGCTTCACCCTTGAGGGGATCCAGGCGGATGCCCTCTTTGGAGATGACAAACCCTAGAAGTTTGTTGGGTTCAAGGCAGAAGACACATTTATGTGAATTAAGACGGATACGATAATGTCGACAACGAAGAAAAAAGCTTGTGAGTGAGAGAGAGATTTTGTCTATTTGGGAGATCCATTCTTGAGAGTGAATTCTTGAAGAAACATATTGGTTGGACCCTTCGAGAAGGCTTGTGATGTCAATACTTGGTTGTAATCTTTAATCTTAATTCATTTTAATTGTCAATACTTGGTTGTAATCTTTAATCTTAATTCATTTTAATACAATCAATGATGATTTCCTATATCTTGTGCATAAATTACTTGATAGCTTATGATTTCTTGAATTTATAAGTAAATAGATCATTTTTGTTCTTGGTTACGTGCCCTGTTGTTTTCTTGTGGTGTTTCAAGTTGATTGCTCTTTAAGGAGAAAGAAACGAAATCTAGAGAAGTACAACAGAATGTCATCAACCACCGGTTTGAGGTAGGCCTCCAATGATGACTATTTAAGGGAATTAATTGTTGTTTTCTCTTTGTTGTGACTAGACCCACTCTAGGGCTAGAGGGGTTGCCTCTGTTCGTAGAGAGAACACTTTCCTACTTCACAAGTTGGTGACTCTGCCAGGGACTAGCGACAACATCGCAATGATACAATGCATGACAGAGAAATGTCGCACATTTTAAGGGTTTACTAGTGATGATGCAGGAACTTAGTCAAAAAGGGTCAATCTTTAGCATTAAAGAGCATTTGCTTAATCTTCTTGTATGAGTGCGAAGATATGGACATGTTTATTTGATGTATGACACAACAGAGGGATAGATTATATTATTTTGCATTGGAAAATGGTAATATATTAAAACATTCATCTAATTATTATGCTTAAGGAAATGATCTTTCTGATCAACCAAGAAGAACCTCATATGTATCATTAAAAATACCCTCTTATCTAAACAAAGGAACTAGCACTATGCTCTGATGAATGCCCTATGGACTAACCAAGTCATGCCTAAACCTTCTCTGAATGCCTCTCCCTACTTCCCAGTGTACGAAAAAGAAGTCGTCCTACCCCCGAACATCTATTTACCTTCCCTTTAAATTTTACAAGAATCTTAGTGTAAGCCATGCCTATTGGTACAGAGTAGGATAACCACCCTTCTTAAGTTATAGGAAGAAATAAAGAAAGCTAAAGAGAAATTTTCTCTCCACCAGAGTTGTATCAAGAGATGGCTTGACAAGAAGTCTGAAGGGAAAAATGAATTCAATGTGGGTGACCTGGCTTGGAAGCGGGACAAAGCCCATGAGACAAAGCTAAACATACTAAGTTCCAATCCCTATGGATCGGACCCTATACCGTGTACGAGAAGCTTGGCTAAGACACATATCATCTCCAATATTTAGACAGGAAAATTGAATCTCTTCATGTTAATGGCTAAGATTTAAAACAATACTTTCAAATATGGTCTAGGATTGTGCCCTAGTCTATGTACACATTTTTTTCTTTTGTTGTATGTTCTATTTAGTCTTGTCTTGTTGTTTTCTTTCATTCATGCGAATACGTATCGTGTGTGAACGTTCTCTTTAGCTTAATTTCATGTGGCTTAACTGAAAAGGAGTATTGTGAACATACAAAATTTTGCTAACCTTTAGTCCTTCTTCTTCATTTTGGTTACATATTTTTTGTCAATGATGTTCTGAAAGAAAATATGATACTTGCGTAAGGATAGATTTGTGTTGAGCTATGATACCCATGTCTATTATTGAAACCTTACACCTTCACTTGGTTCTTTATGTTTCAGTGATTTTCACTTTTATTAATTTAAGTAGAGAAGGAAAAGGGGAAAATCAAAATAAGCAAACCAAAATCAGAGGTCTTACATATGCTTCTTTGAAGGAACAACCTCCTATGCTTTCAATAAGTTGAGATCCCTCTTTTGTCATGAAATAAGTGTCAATGCACAGTCCTATATGTGTGTGTGTGTGTGTGTGTGTGTATACATTAAAGGGTGAAAGAAGAGAAAGTATTCTTATGCAAGGAGTGATGGAGGAAAAGTTTAAATTAAGTTTGACCCAGGGTTTAGCCTAGGGTGCCAATAAAATTCTCCACATAGTCTAGAAATTTTTTGGCATTTCACTCCCTTGGATCAAAGGAGCGTCTCACCCGAGGCGAGCCTGAACCATAGAAAGGTGTAAGGGATCCATATCTAGTTATCTAAACAAATTTCACAATCATTGATGCATTCATTCACACCTATTTAACTCATGCATTTAACATGAAATAAACATAAGTGGAAAATTTTAAAAGGGGGCACAAAGTACACAAAAAAACTGACAGAACTCCCATTCTCCTTTTATTATTAAGATAGAAGAGCCTGATTACAACAACAATTCTTCCATTACAGTTTTTGGCACATTACAAACTTGTGTGTCAATATTACAATTCAAACTAATTTCAAAATGGATCACTACATATGCCGATCTACATATAAGAAGTCGTTCTCCCACATAACCCAAATCCCTAACATTACAGCAAAATGTAAACTCCACATAGCATTTCAGACTTTACAACACTCTCATAACTCTACTCTTCATCCTCTTTTATAGCCACACTCACTTGATTTAGTCTTTGGTCCCTCACTCACCTGATTCACGGTTTTCCAATATCTATGGCAATTACCTTGGTTCTTTGTTGACTGTATCAAAATGAGCTCCATCTTCTTTGGTGCATGAACTTATTTTCCACAATACAAGTCCCAAAACAAGTATTCCTCTACTTCTTTGATTTTCGGTGCCCTTTTTCTAACATCTTTGTCTAAGATGTCCTCCACAACTACTATTCCTAAAAAATGAAGGACCCAACATGGAGGTGAAGAAAGAAACTCCTTCAGGGTACTATCTAAGCTCACTAGAAATGGAACAATGTTTTTGTTCTTGTAGTGAATCTGTTGGGGTACTGGCTAGGCCTACTTGTAGTAGAGAAACACTAGAGATGAAAAAATATACTCTGAAAATCTAAAGCTCATGAACTATACTACCCTTTCCTAATTTGAAACATTGCAATATTGTTGATATTATGTTTGTGTTCAACTAGGAAAGGATAAAGGTGACTATGTTTATTCATAGGGTAAGTGGGGAAACCAAAGTGATCCTCATGATGAATCAATACTCCCTGAGGAACTAGACCCTACACAAAAGAATTAACCAAGGAATAGAAGTTGGAATTCAACAAGTGTGTCGCCAAGTGTTGTCGCTACCCAAACACCCTCCAAAATTTTCGCATACATTCAAATTTTGGAGCCTACTTTGACTTTGCATGTTTTTTTTGCAAGTATTAAGAGTCATCACATGTGTATTCTCTAACTGCTTCAGTCCCATTTGTAAGAAATTCAAAGTGTTGTCTTTTAGTTAAGGTAGGTGTCACACACCGCACAAGTGTGGTTTTGGTTTGTTTCAAGGGATGATGTTTGCGTTAATGAGTTGTAGTTACCATGTAAACATTTATCACACTCATTTCAAAAGTTTCAAGCATTATCACACAAGTTTTGTCACGATCATTCCAAAGTGTATCTTTGGTGTCACACTTGGTGTTAGCTATCGCAAAGTTGTCGCATTGAGGAAAGTACGTTATTCATGTGTTTTGAGTGTTCCTTGGTGTGTCGTCAAGTAATCTAAGTGCATGTTCATGTTCAAATATCGGTTTTGTTCAGCCTCATCTGATTGATCAAACACTTATTTTATACTAGAAAACTCCTCGATTGAGCCACTCGTCCTCATTCAGTCCTCCTGGATTGCGCACTATGCAATTTTAGCCCCCAAAAAACAACATGTCATAGAAACTACACAATGCACAGTATCTGCCTCCAAAAAATATGAAATGTGAAATCTCAGTGCTCAAGCCCAACCCCTGAGCTCCAAAACTGTGTAATCTTTCCCTCCAGTCAACCCTGAAATGTGCATTGAGCAGTCTCAGCCCTCAAGCCTCAGCCTTGAGCTCCTGAACTACACAATTTTGTAATCACCTAGCCTCCCTATCCTCCTAGCACTATGCAATGGGAAAATTTAGTGCTCAACCCCTCTGCCTAGATTCTTGCATCCCTCAATTGCACAATTATTAAGCCCAATCCAACTTGAAATGTGCATTACACAGTCTCAAGGCTTAGTCTTGGCCCTTGACTACTTGAGTTGTGCAGTCCCAGAGCCTCCCTTTCAGCCTTCCACCCAGTTTCATCTCAGTTAGTGGACCATCTTGCATCATCTTAGACTAGGGGTTTATCAGATTGATGTCGTCCTGTCATGAGTAAATTGTTGTTGCATGTATGCTATAATTCTATGAAAATATGATGAAGAAGGACATGGAGAAGGAGGCCATGCTAGAAGACACTTTTGTAGCCTAAGATAGAGGTTAATCAATCTGGAGCAAGTAAAGGGACATCAATTGCGACAATAGTTCAAGATCTAATAATGCTGAAGATTCCTCATCTCTAACCTATATGGAGGTGGAAGAAGAAATCATCTTGAAGAAGACACAAAGAAAGAAACAACAAAGAATGGCTTGACATTAGCATGTCATCATGTAGTCCATGTCATGTCATTTCATGTCAAGAGACATCATGTGTGACATAAACTTGTAGATTATGTAAATTCTTATTCGAAAATGTATTGTAAATTGGAATTCCAAAGGAAATATATAGAACGTAAAGGGTCATGTAAGAGTTGGAAAGTCATAGGGAAGTCAAACAATCATGAGAGTAGTCCAAGGGTCATAAGGGAGGTGAAGGATCACCCCATTTGTCATACATACACCCTCATTGTACAAGCAAAGGAATTTTCACCTTGGCTTCTCCTATAAGGCATCAAATACACATATTTACTACTCTTGGGGAGAAAGTGGTGGCTCTATTAATGCTCCACTATTGGAGCTAGTGGTGTTCATTGTCTTCATATGTCTTGGGAGTTTTACTTAATATTTGAAGTTTGATGGCCAACATGTTTCTCATGCATGGATTATGAATATTTGTAAGATAGTTCTGTAAATGTTTATGATTCATGTTTTCTTTCACCTATACTAAATTAGTTGAGCCAATTCAACTATTTTAGTGCATATCATATTGAGAATGTGTTATAATGGTTATAATGCTCGCCACATATATGTGGAATACTCTGCTAGATTTTAGATGAATCTTTCCTTCTTGTGTTCATCTCCACTAGGGTGGTACTATTACCTTTCCCTTACAGGCTCACTTTCTTTTGCCCGCACAGTAGAAGAAACTTGACGCACTTGCAATCAAACATTCACCAGGCATACCTACTTGCTTTTCAAAGGCACACATGTGATTATCTCTCTTGCTGATAGCTAAAGCCAAGGAAAATCCTTAAGTAGATTAAAATTGGGCCATATTCTAGATGGGGTTCCTATACCAACCTATGTGAGGTATAATTGGGACCGCATATTGGGAAGACCCCTTTGAATGCTGGTAGAACTAGCAATGTCAACACACTCACTAGTACACAATTCCATAGACATAACGCCTATCTCATGCATATGGCCCATAGCCAGTCATGCTAATGATACGTGTTTGTAGAAAATTACATCACACATAACACTTTGTCGTATTCCCACCTTGTCCTACAAATTCATTTACTTTCCATGAATAACATTTCTTGAGATAATCATGTCATCCACTTTGGCTCTATCTCCCAGGTCACTGAAATAAGGTAAAACTCCACCAAAATTATTAGTATACCCCATGTATAATTGAAATACATCCTATGAGGCATTCTTGAGGAAAACACTAATGGTATCACATAAGGATACAAGAAATAATAGCCACAACAATGATGATATTCCTACAAATTATGGATGGGTGGGAGATGGTAAATGTATAGATACACCCATGTTCACATGATATGTACCCAAAAAGGATGAAATCAGAAACTAATAACTAGAGTTGTTATCATGCTTGGGGAAACATCATTATAAAATGTCAAAATAACCTACAATTACATGCCATACAAGCCAAAAAGTAAACAAAATTTGATGAGGGGAAAAGTTAGAGTGTCAAACATATAGGATTAGAGTAGGAGTATAAGGCTAGGGAAAAGATAAAATTCTTGAGTGCTTAGTTAGAAATTGATAAGAAGAGGGGGGAAGCCAAATATTTTACTTAGGCCAAAATAGAAAAGGAGGAGGTGATAAGAAAAATAGAATAGGATAAGAAGAGAGCACAAGGAAGGTAGGTTGTTGAGGGATGAAGAAAAGAAAAGGGAAGAATTCTGTAGGCAAGTAGACATGGAATAATTAAGAAGGAATGAGCAGGAATATGCTCACAAAAAGGAGGAGGAACATAAAAGGAAAGAATGTGAAAAGTAACAAGAGGACAGAAGTGGGAGACACAAACAAGGAACCCAATACCCCTATGAAACCAATGAAAATTGTTTCCAAGGCACACACACCTATTTTCCTCAAGATTGATTGCATAAATGACATCTAAGAGCACGTAGTATCTTTTGATGGGTACTTCTACTCCATATATTAGTGAAGAATTTTCAATAGATATATGATGTGAAGAAATATTACAACTCCTCTAGACATATAAATGGTCAATAAAGTGATGATATGTGACCTATCAACCCTAAACCTTAAGAAAAAGGAATCCAAGATTATTTTAATCCTAGGGTAATTCACTCAAGAAAATGCATATTTATTCAAGTGATTTGTTGACGACTTATACTGACAGTGAGGCTTGGTTTCTACCTTAGACGAGTAGATAAAATGAAAGGAATATCCACAAGATGTGGTACTCAAGAAATAAGTTGTGGCTTTGAATAAGAAACATTTGATAGAGATGTAGTGGCTTCCTAAAAACCTTGTATAGTAACCAACCATCATAGGTGAATAAGAAACACAAAATACAAAAACTTCAAATCTACATAGTAAGATTCTACAAGAGACAATGGAGTAGCATCAATGGGAACTATTCACATTGAGGGATTAGTTGGACTAGCAATATATGAAATGAGTGGGATTGAAGGAATATTAGTACCTGGGTCCAAGAACATTTGATGATCTATGAAAATCTTGACAAAATTTATTTATCTAAATTAGAATTCATTAACTTCACTGTGAAATGGTAATCAAATTACAAGACAAATGGGAATCATGAAATGTTGAGTAAGGCAAGGTTTAAGAAGACTGATGGAGAATTAGAGAATACCAATCAAAATACAAGGATAAACCTACAAGCATCACTGGATTAGGTTGAAAGGATTTGATAAAATATCAAACCTTCAGCAACACTTGGAAGGAGACTACCCCTAAGTTATATATAGGCTAAAATAAAATGGTATAGCTATATTGTAGGAGAGCATTGAGCAACTCACCACTAGATCCAACATGGCTACCACAACTGGTTAACTCAAACCTGGGATCAAGAGAAATATGAATAATCTAGTGAAATATTGGAAGAGAGGGATAATGAATTGCACCAATTAAATGGGATTAACTAATTTTCCCTCTTAAACTTGTATGTTGTTCAAAATATGTCCCAAGTTTGACATCAGGTGGAAAAATCATTGAAATGAAGCTAGAATCTATTTCTCAATTTTGAAATAATCTACATAAAATGGAAAGTAAATGTGGTTGAATATGCACCATCTAGAATAGAATAAGCATTGAATTATATTCCATTACATCTTCAAGTGCGGCTAGAAGTAGCTCATCATCACTAGTGAAAACATAATAATAGTAGCCAAAAAATACAATGTCTAAAAGGAGGGAAGAACTCTATGGAACAATTTTAATTGAAGAGAGATATCCTTTGTTATAATGATAATATATTTTTATTCCCTTAATAAAAGTTGAAACAACAAAAAATAAAGGATTCTCACATCTCCTCCATAGAGTGACATTTTATACTCCTTAAAACATGTTAAAAGTTAAAATAATAATTATTTGGGGCAAGAATTAGGATAGATATTCATAAATTTGTAAGAGAATGTCAGGTATGTAAAATAATGGAGATACTATCTAGAATCTAAGGTTACCTAAACCCTTACACATAACTAATTATGAGGAAATATATCAATCAAATGGATTACATGTTGACCACATTCTAAATGTAAGTATGTCATTTTTGTTGTGATTGATAGTCTCACAAAATATTTACAATTTTCTTGGAATTCAAAGTACAAATAATACAATCCAAGTATAATATATTTTCGTGAAATCAACTCATAGGAATGGTATATTTATTGAAGCAATGGTGACTAATTAAGATCCAAATTCATATGAAAATTTTGGAAGGATTAATGGAAGAAAATAGAAAGAACACTAGTGTAACGCCCCAAGGATGATCATTGTGTATATTTTACATGTCATGTTTAGGTTGGTGAGCCAGGAAATATTTTAGGGCCTACATGCCCATACACATATGATGTGGCACACTACGGTGAGGACAAGTGATATTGTGATGACATGGAAACTTGGTGAAATGATAGAGATAGGTGGTAGGATGGTGACATGAAACCCTATGGTCATGACAAGTGGCAAGTGCATTTAGCATTTTTGGGTGGCTAAGTGGCCCCTTTTTTAGTGACACATGGTTGTCTTAAGACCATGATGTGGTATGATAGGTGGAAGAGAGTGATGTGGAAATATAGGTGGTAGAAAGTGATGTGGCAAGATAGGTGGCAGAGAAATGATTTGGCAGTGACATGGAAGATGATGTGGCTTATCTCAAGATTTGTGCTAGGATGTTGGTTTGACAAGGATTAATAGTGTTAATGAAATTTATTTGGCTTTTTTTTTATGTTAATAATCTATATGTTGGATCTAGGGTCTCCTAAAATATGCAATTTCAATTTACTACTCTATGTTTGGGGGTTTAAGGATTTAGATTAATTTATCCCCTACTTAGACTAGATTTGTGTTGGGTCCTTCATTTTGGAAGTTGGGTTGCAATACATTATGGTGATTGACCACATTTTGACCAGAGGTAACCATTTGGAAGTTGTAGAGGAGACAGCCGGAGAAGGAGGAGGGACCCGCCAAAAATTAGCAATTACGGAGAACTGACTAGAGAAATCAAGATCTAAGTAGTCATAATTGAGCTGGAAGGAATGCTAATCGTTGAGGAGGCAGATACAATTGAGCAATAGAGGTAGCCGAAAGAGAAAAAAGTAGAGCATCTGAGGGAGAAGTAGCAGTTTAGGTGAGTGTAGGCTTTAAGAAGGATGGGGGGGGAAAGAAGAAGAAGAAACGAATGCGCCAAAATGCTATTGCGGAGCCTACTAAATCCACATTTTAACATACTATCTTGCTCTTGTGTTTGTTTGTGTTATTTTATCCTTTGTAATGAGGCTTCCAAGCTTGATGTATCGATGTAATGTTGTTAAATCTAATGAAAGGAGGAGTTATGAGGTTCCATGAGAGTCTTTACGAGTGATTTGATGTGACCTTTTAAATTTTTCTTATGATTGCACATGAATAATACATTTCCTTCTTAATTTATTGAGCTATCATGATTCTCCTTTAACATTCTAATTATGGGTTCACTGGGTATTGATAGGTTCTATGTGGTTCCTTCTGATACTAGATTCCTTCCCCTTACCTAAGTAAGGCCGCGACACACCTCGAGTGAGACACCTTATTCTTCCCAAATAAGTTAAAAATGTCAGCGTTATGCCAAACTATGATGGAGATTTTGTTGGCCCTTGTGCCTAAACCCTGGGTCTCAACCTATCCATCATTTTTTTGCCAATAAATAGTTCTGTTGTTGGGACCTGAAAAGTTAAAAGGGGGTCTAGAATATAATTTCAAGGATATTTAAGAAGGAACTGCAAGACTGGTGGCATGAAAAAGCAGACTAGTTTTCTTCTCAATAAGCTCAACTCCATTGTCAAAGTGTGAAGCGAATGAAGGAAGAAATCATGTATGCTAAACCTGCAAGCAATCAATATGATATCTTCTGGTGCAGGTTCCCAAAAGAGATCTACAATTGGTTGTGGAGATTAAAAATAAAATAAAATACCAATGGATAGGATCGATCCCTTCGTACCTAGAATCAAGTGGATGTTGTTGAACTACATCAGCTCGACATGTATTTGACATGAGCTATTGATTTATGGGTGCAAACCACATTAGAAGGGTATATTATTGATTTTTTTGTAGAGAGTCATCAGTCCTTCTCTAAGGTTGCAACTGTGTTCAAGTTAGGGTTGCAGGGAAGACTAATAAAGGAAATTCCATTGTGGGTTAAGGTTCTGATGGTAGAAGAGAGATTTTTGGTATTCTAGAACCCACCCATGGCAGCTTAAAATCCTAGTACTTGGGGAAGTACTTAAGGGGAGGAATGATACCTAGCAAGGAGCTATGAAAATATTAAAGAAATGGAGGCAGATGACTTCCAGAAGACCAAATATTTGAGGACACAAAGGAGTGGGTGAATAGCTGAAAAATGGTGGGAGAGAGCCCTATAGGAGATTGATGGAATGCATAAAGAGATACACCAAGCATGAGTAGTGTTAGGAAATCCAGAAGAAATATAAAGAGAAAGAAGTCATATGAAGTTGTGGAGTGGTGGGGATAGAGATAGAGTGGAGGTTGGCCCATCAGGAGGAGCAAAGATGGGTGTAGTGACATAGGGTCAAAGAAGTGATAGGGAATCCATCTCACTAGCTAATATGGGAACACTAGATGGACTTCACATTCACCTCCTAGACCAGGGCACTCAACCTCATTCAATACTCATGGATTGCGAACTACGTAGTCTCAACCCTTAAGCAACAACGTTATCTCTTGGCACTACATAATGTGCAATATTTGCCTCCTAGAACTATCTGCCGCACAATCTCAGTGTTCAATTCAAGCCCTTGAGCTCCAAAACTACACAATCTTTTCCTCAAATCAGCCCTGAACTTCACATTACATTGTCTTTGTCCTCAAGCCTTGGCCTTGAGCCGCCTCCCTGTCCTTCCAGCACTGTATAGTGGGAAAATTCAATGCTCAAGTCCTCAACCTAGCTTCTTGAATCCCTCAACTGCACAATCCTTAAGCCCAGTCTATCCTAAACTGTGCATTGCACAACCTCAATTCTCAGTCCTCACCTTTGATTTCCCAAGCTGCATAATCCCAGAGCCTCTCTCTCAGCCCACCACCCAATTTTATCTCACTTAGTGGATCATCCTGCACTATCTTAGACTATGGTTTTATCAGACATATGTCATCTTGTCATGAGTAAATTGCAGATGTAGGTACCCTATCATGCTATGACAAGATGATGAAGAAGGAGGTGGACAAGGAGACCATGCTAGAATACACTTATGTATCTGAATATACAAGTTGATCAATTAGGAGCAAGCAAAGGGACACTAGTTGCGGAAACAATTTAAGATATAATAATACTGAGGACTCCTCATCTCTAAGCCATATGGAGGTTGAAGAAGAAATCATCTTCAAGAAGACACAAAGAAAGTAACAACAAAGAATGGTTTGACATTGCCATGTCATCATGCAGTCCATGTCATGTCATGTCATGAGTCATCATGTGCCACATTTGTTTTTGGATTATGTAAATTCTTATTTGAAAATGTATTCTAAAGTGGAAGTACAAAGGACATATACAAAATGTAAAGAGTCGTTAAGTGTTGAAAATCCATAGGGAAGTCAAACAGTCGTGAGGGTAGTCCAAGAGTCATAATGGAGGTGAAGGATCATGCAATTTGTTATATATACACCCTCATTTTACAAGAATATAACTTTCACCTTGGCTTCTTCCATAAGGCTTCATATAGATAGAGTAAGTGCTTTTGGGAGCAAGTAGTGGCTCCAATGATCCAATATTGGAACTAGTGGTGTTCATTGTATTCATGTGTCTTGGGAATTTTACTTAATATTTGAATCCTGATGGCCAACACATTTCTCATGCATGGATTATGAATATTTGTAAAACTATTATGTAAATGTTTATGATTCATGTTTTCTTTCACTTGTACTAAAGTAGTTGAACTATTTTGGTTATTTTAGTTCTTACCATATTGCGAATGTGTTGTGATGTTCATTGCATCTATGTTGACTAATTTGATCGATGTTAAAGAAATATTTCCTACTTGTGTGCATCTCCACTAGGGTGGTACTATTACCTCTCTCTTAGAGGTTGACTTTCTTTCCCCCCTATAGTAGAAGAACCTTGACATACTTGCAATCAAACATTCACAAGGCACACCTACTTTCTTTTCAAAGGCATATATGTGATTCACTCTCTTATTGATAGCTAAAGACAAGGAGAATCATTAAGTGGAAGACAACTGAGCCGTATTTCGGATGATACTGCTCTACGAAATGGAATGAGGTCTAATTAGGACCGCATATTGGAGAGACCCCATTGAATGTTGGCAAAACCATAATTGTCAACATTTATGGCACGAGACAGAGGGAAGCTAGATTTTTATGCATGATATATCTACGCATCCACTTCATTCTTCTTATAGATAATGCAACAAAATTACCAACACCTCTCCAACTCATATTCTTGAGATAGGAGGATCTTCCCAGCTAGGACCGGAACTAACCTATGAAGTCATTTATGAACAAATCCAAGAAATTTGACCCATAACTCGTAAGTTCAAAAAGAAATTCATATTGATTCCTAGAGCCCAATATCTTTTGAATTTTCCAAAGCAAAGAGAAATAACTAGTACTGATATCTTGGTTTCCACAGTGGAAGATTTTGTTTTTCCACTCTTGAAGGGTTGGTAGAATCCGCAGAAGATACTAAACATCAAGACAAAATTCCACCTCTCAACGAAGGATATGTAGGCAATACCATGGTTCTTTTTGATGATCTATTTAACGGGTTAGATGGTGAATATACCTTATATTTTGAATAGGAGGAGGAGAAAAGAGACAAGAAAATGGTATACCGAGATATGCATTGGATGACTCAGGGCCCACTTGCTCTTTCAGGTATTTTACATCAAATGCTGAGACACTCAATAAATTTTTTAACGAAATATGACCCTGACAAGTTGGTCAAAGCAGAAGACCATTTGGGCAACTTATACCTACACCTGTAGACACTCAAGGTACATTGTGACGATGTTGCATGTATACTCTTTCCTTTTATCTTGGAGGGTAGAGAAATTGTTTTATCACAGTCTTCCTGCAAATTGAATTCAGAAATGGAGGGGGTTTAAAATGTTGTTTCTTGAAAAGTTCGCCAATGACAAAACCCCAACCATGTTATTAAAGGAGTTAGGGAATATAAATATGGATCAGAAAGAAAATTTTAAATATTTTAAATAGAGGTTCAGTCATATATTGAACAGTTTTCCCACGAATACGAAGCCTCATGACTCCATCACAATTGATTACGACACTTCTGCCTTACCTTCAAGAATTTTGCAATTTGTAAAGAGAGTTGCAAAAGAAACTTTGGCAATTTTTTTTGAAGAAGCCACCACTGTTGAAAAGGACTTGCGTGCACATTATCGATGATGAATCATCTAAGGAATCCAAGGAGATGTGAAAAAGGTATTAGGTCTCTTCGAGCAAGGCTAAGGATAAAGAGACTATCGACCTTGAAAGCTTGTCCAAAATGATCAAGTCTTTGTCCAATGAGTTTACAGAGTTAAAATAAAGGATACGTGAGGCCATTATCAACAACAAGCCCCCAAAATTCAACTTATTGAGAATGACTAACAAAAATAACAATAATAATAATCAATCAACTAAGTCTGCACAAAGTTTGATTGTCATGTTGAATGTCGAAAGCATGGGCATGAACCAATATTGCTCATTTTGTTAAGAATATCATTTAGAAAAGATATGTCCAAACATTATTTTAGTTGTGTGTTCACTGCTGAGAAGAAAAATTTCGAAGAAACACCACTGAATGAGGCCCCGACTCAGAAACAAAATAGTCAATACAAGTTGAGGAGCGAAGGTTCTGTATTTGAATAAGAATCGATGAGGAAAAAATTCAAGGAAAACTTGTTAAGAAAAATCACACCCCTCGCCGACTCAGCTTAGAACACTTAGGAAAAGTCTAGAAATGTTGCTACATCAAAGAATACCTCCGCCAATAGTAAAAGCAAGTCCACTATTCTAGAAGTGTCAAACAAAGCCACTCCTCTATACATTTTGGAAATGTCTATTGTGCTAGATTATAATATAGTGGAAGACAGGAAGAAAGCGCATGAAAATATTTCAATCTTTGAGCTTACAAGCATAGCGAGCCAGCAGGAACTGCTTGTATGAGCCCTTGACTAGACTTCATTAGGTGATAATGCTTATTCTTCATAGAAGGGATGAGATAAGTATTTTGATCCCCTAGAATCAGTTGTTAATGCATTAACATTAAAATCTAACCCTCTATGCCCTCTATTTTTATTAACTTCCAAATTTTTCAACTACAATGTTCACAATTGTCTACTTGATTCTAGTGCATTTGTAAATGTAATTCCATTGTCTATTACCAAGAAAATCAATGCCAAATGGGATAAGAATGATGCACAGATTATTTAGCTAGATATGTCTCTTGTCCAATTTATTGGTGAACTCAGATATGTTCTTATTTTCCTATCTTCCAATCAGCGAGTTTAGCAATGCATAAACATAGTAGTTGTGGAAATCCCAAAAGTCTACGATGTATTGCTAAGTAGAGACTGGTACTGCGAATTACAGGGGTATTTTTCTACTGATTGGTCACAATTATGGCTTTCGTACAAGGACATGAATAATCAAATATGGGTAGAATCAAAACCTTACATGAAACGCATTATCACACCCTTTAAGGGGAAAAGTGAGCTTGTTTCTTTCACAAATTTAATTTTTGGATATTTCCTTTTGGAAACTAACCTTGGGTGCTACCTTGCTTAGCCTTCCCTAATCCCACTAGACACACAATTGGAAATCCTTCCTAGTCCAAATAGCGGAAATTATTTATGTACAATAGATATTAGCAATACTAGTGTAGGATATAGCCTTGGTATTTCTAATTTGTGGTTTTTGTATTTAAACAGTTCTAAGTTACAAGAGGGCTCTGGAGATGGTTGTGTTTTAATAGACCCACAACAGAGAAAACACCTGATTTATTGCCACTTGGAATTCAATTTCACTAACAACACCGAAGAATATGAAGCACTCATATTGGGCTTAAATAAATCCATTGACCTCAAAGTTAGGGTACATAAAGCAATAGGTGACTCTAAAATCGTCATATGACGGGTACAAAATACTATACATTGTGTGTCACCTAATTTGAAAATTTATCAACAAGCGGTATGACATTTTATTTCTAAATTCCAAGCTTTCAATATAGATTATTTTCCTAGAATATGCAATGCGACTGTGGATGCATTGGAAAATATTGTTGCTAGGTTGTCACTGCTTAGGGATGGTTTCTCTTTTGAACTTCATTATAATCCATCCATCCCTAACAATATCACTAATATGTGCATTTTCAATGATGACCAACAGATACTTCATTTCATGGAAAATGCTAATGTGTTCAAAGATGTACCATTGATGAAGACGAGCACGACAAAGCATTTTAAAATGCGGCTCAAGAAAACAAAGGGAACCCCATGCCTAAGGGCATGGTATCATTGGAAAAGTTGTATGACTTGAAAAATCAGTATGGAGTACTGTTGAAAGTTGAACTATAAATCAATTTCGAGTACCGATGAAAGTGAAAACTCATAGTTCAACTCTATCGTATGAACAAAATCTTGGTATAGAAAGTGATCCAAAGTTTGTCAATCTCGGTACTTGTTGCACACCTCAAGAGTGGAAGGTATTTATCCACATTTTTAAACAGTGCCGAGATTTCTTCGTGTGAATGTATGATGAGTTCAATACCTATGACACATGAATAATACAACATGATATTCCAATAAAGGAAGGGTCCAAGCATTTTTTGCAGAAGTTGTGGAAAGTACAGTCAACGCTTGAGCCCTTGATTCATAAGCGGTTAAGAAAGTTGTTGGTTTCTCGGATCATTCATAAAGTGTGACATTCAACATGGGTCTCCAATTTGGTCCCAGTAAGGAACAAGTCCCGGGAAATTCACCTATGCGTGGATTTTCAAAATCTCAACTGGGCCTCAGAAAAAGATAATTATATAGTTCCATTAATGGAGTAAATATTACAGATTGTATAAGGGTAAGAAATGTTTTCTCTACATGATGAATTTTTTGGTTACAACTAGTTTCTAGTCTTAGAACCTAATATATTGAACAGAACATTCCGAACAAAGTGGGGCACATTCTCTTTCAGAAGAATGCCATTTGGGTTGGTTAATGTCTGTTCAACCTTCCAAAGTGTGATGGACCGTGTTCCATGGTTTTATTGGTCATAGCAATGTGGTGTATCTTGATGATGTCATGGTGTTTTTGAAAAATAGATCTGACCACTTTCACCATTTAAAAAAACTTTTTGAGCGATATTCAAAATACGGGGTATCTTTTAATCCCAACAAGAGAATTTTTGTAGTATCCGAGGAAAATCGCTTGGGCTTCACCATTGAAAAAAGTAGGATTAAAATTGACAGTGAAAGGGTCAAGACTATAATGTAGATTACCTTCCTAGTGAACAAGAAAGCCATGCAATTCTTCTTGGGGAAGATAAATTTTCTCCGTAATTTCATCTCTGATTATGCTTAAATAGTGAAACCCATGCAGGAGATTGTGAATAAATATGCATTATATAAGTGGGATAAAATGGAAAAGGATTTATTTTCTTATATTAAGCAAGCAATCAAGGAAACACCAACCCTGTACAACCCAAATTTTATCAAGGATTTCTTGTTCCACACCTTTGCTTTTAATACTTCTCTTGTCATCATTCTTACATAGAAAGAGGATCAAAATAACGAGAAACCTATATCCTTTAATATTTCTATCTTACAAGGACCCAAACTTAACTACCTCACCATTGATAAATATGCTTATGTAGTCTAGATGGTAATGAATTACTTCTAACCCTCTCTTTTGAAGAATCATTGTATTATCAAATTATATTATTTTGCATTGGAAAATGGTAATATATTAAAACATTCATCTAGTTATTATGCTTAGGGAAATGATATTTCCGAATCAACCAAGAAGAACCTCATCTGTATCATTAGAAAGACCCTCTTATCTAACCAAAGGAACTAGCACTATGCTTTGATGAATGCCCTATGGGCTGACCAAGTCATGCCTAAACCTTCTCTGAATGTCTCTCCCTACTTCCTGGTGTAGAAAAAGAAGTCATCCTACCCTCGAACATCTATTTTCCTTCCCTTTAAATTTCACAGGAATCTGAGTGTAAGCCATGCCTATTGGTTCAGAGTAGGATAAACACCCTTCTTAAGTTACAGGAAGAAAGAAAGAAAGCTAAAGAGAAATCTTCTCTCCACTAGATACATATCAAGAGATGGCTTGACAAGAAGTCTCAAGGGAAAAATGAATTCAATATGCGTGACCTGGTCTTGAAGTGGGACAAAGCCCATGAGACAAATCTAAACATACTAAGTTCCAATCCCTATGGATCGGACCCTATACCGTGCACAAGAAGCTTGGCTAGCACACATATCATCTCTAATATTTAGACAGGAAATTTGAATCTCTTCCTGTTAATGGCTAAGATTTAAAACAATATTTTCAAAGATGGTCTAGGACTGTGCCCTACTCTATGTACACATTTTTTCTTTTGTTGTTTTCTTTCATTCATGCGAATAAGTGTCGCATGTGAACATTCTCTTTAGCTTAATTACATGTGGCTGAATTGAAAAGGAGTATTGTGACAATACAACATTTTCCCAACCTTCAGTCCTTCTTCTTCATTTTGGTTACATCTTTTTTATCAATGATGTTCTAAAATAAAATATGATCCTTGCATAAGGAGAGATGTATGTTAAGCCATGATACCCATGTCTATTCTTGAAACCTTACGACTTCACTCGGTTCTTTATGTTTTAGTTTTTTTCACAATTATTAATTTAAGTAGAGAAGGATAAGGGGAAAATCTAAATGTTCATACCAAAATCAGAGGTCGTACATATGCTTCTATGAAGGAACAACCTCCTATGCTTTAAATAAGTCGAGATCCCTCTTTTTCCCGTGAAATGAATAAGTGCCAATGCACATTACTATATATATATATATATATATATATATATATTATATATATATATATATATATATTAAAGGGTGAAAGAAGAGAAAGGATTCCTACGCAGGGAGTGTTCCCTGAGTTGGTGATGCTCCTTAATTTTTAAAAATCATGGCAAAAGTGGATATAGAAGCATGGGACCACCTCTAAAGATCAACTGATTTGGCATTGAAGATATCTCATGATCTAAAAATCATATCATATCTCTGCCATTTTGGAAATATGTATATATTTTATTTTCAATGTATCAAGTTGTTATGTAACTATTAAAGCAGTTAGGCCTCCGACACGTGGGCACAACTAATTAGTTTAGCCAGCTATCTTTCTAGAAGATATTTTTGTAATTGTCTTTGTGAGGACTCTCCCTATAAGAGGGAAGAGGGAACTCATTAGAATGGTTCGATTTTGTATTTAAGGGACCACTATATTTCTGGAAAATTGGAAAGTATCTGTAGCAAAAAGACATGTATGTTTTTCTAAAAGACTAATGAAGAAGTTCTTGTTGATTCCAAGCATTTATATGTGGAGCATGTGTTCTTCTCTATGTGTATCATTTTCATATGTGTTTCTTTCCTCTTATAAATCGTGTAATTGTAGCTACTGGAACTAAATATTGTATGTCATATTTATCTATGTCATGTTATGGTAGATGGTACCTGTAAATGTAAGATTGAAAGCCTTAAATTTCGTTCCATGGTTTCTAATCTCGTTATCTTTCTATATACATTACTCTATTGAGGTTAAATGAAAATGATTCTATTAACTAGCCCTCTGCACCAGACTTATTTCTCCATTTCTTCCCTCACCTATACTATGACAACAAAATAAGCTTCACTTCCTATGTGTAGGGTAAGATGGCTAAACACTACTTATTTGGAACAATATACTGTCAATGTATGTAACATGTTTGGTTTATGAGTATGACTATTGAACCAAATTTAAATTCTCTTATACTTTAAAACGCTTGACCAGTAAATATTTATCTACAATAGAATTTAAGATTTCCTAGGCACTGACACGCATCCTCAATCTGGGGGTCGTCTCTTGGAGCTACATCATCTTTTGGCGTCGTTGCTAGGGATTCCAATTTTTGTGGAAGAACCATTTAGGAAATGGGGATTGGATTTTATAGGACAAATTCACCCACCTTTGAGTGGGAAGCATAAATGGATTCTTACAGCCACTGATTACTTCGCTAAGTGGGTTGAAGCCATCCCTACCCGGGTTGAATTAATTCAGTGGTCATGAAATTCCTTGAGTAAAATATTTTTGTCAGGTTTGGATGTCTACAAAATATAGTTACTAATAATTCCCAGGCATTGAAGTGCATGAGACTCATTGATTTATGTGAAAAGTACAATGTCATGCTTGGTCACTCAACCACCTATTATCCATAGGGAAATGGGTTGGCTGAATCATCAAACAAGACATTCGTAAGAATTTTAAAGAAAACCATTGCAGAAAACAAGAAAAACTGGGATTCCCAACTTAAGTTTTCTCTTTGGGAAAATAAAGTCACAACAAATATATCCACTAGGAAATCACCATTTAAGCTAATATATGGTATTGCTACATTGTTCCTTAGCCAAGTGGCTATGCCAGTGGCTTTATTAATTCAAGATGCATAGGAGGATCTAAATCCACTGACTCAGAGGATAAACCAGTTACTTTAATTACAAGAGAATAGGGAGAATGTGAGTCATAATTTTCTCAATATCAGGATAAAATGGAGGAAAGGCCAAAGGCAAAGTTTTCTAGTCGGGGGACCTTATGCTCAGGTGGGATGTCAGGATGGAAGACAAAGGTAAGCATGGGAAATTTAACCCTTTATGGTTTGGACCATTCAAGGTAGATGAGACCAAAGGCAACAATACATTCCTACTATAAAATATGGATCGAGAAGTGCTCGAGTTTCCTATCAATGGGAAATACCTCAAGCACTACTTTCAATAATAAAATCAAGTACCCACTTCCATTTTAAATATCAGTGAGTCATTATAAATACCAGGGTGTTTGTTTCATTTTTAGTTTTGGATGTATGTTTTTATGCCCAATAAAGGCTACTAGTCTACAGGTTCTCAGTGCCTTTCCACCAAGACATTGTCCCATTTGGAGCCAATGTTGTACTCTCATTTTTCATTTTCCTAAGTTTTACATCCCAGAGTAGTGGGGTGAAAAACATAGCAAAGATTGGACTCATTTTTAGAGAAATGGATGAGCTCAAGGGCCATGTCAAGCCTACTCATTAAAAAGGTCTTGGGAATAACTTTACAACGAAATGAAAAACTCTTAAATTGGCTACTAGAATCAAAATATGAGGGTAGTCAAAGTGGAGATTGTAAGAGTCAGAAACTCATAACCTCAGAATCTCACGACCCATTATAAAATTAATTGTGAGAGGCTCGCAAGACCAGAGATTAAAAATATTCCCATTATTAGAGTTGAGGGCATCAATTGATAGAACCTCGTAACACAAATTGGAGGCCCAAACCCTGCAAACCCAGATCCCTTTTATTCTTTTCTAATTCAATTCTTGAAGAATCCAGGAATACATCATTCACATTTAGGGACTAGGTATCTTCTCTTTTGATAGACAGGTGGCAATGTGCTATTTAGTAAAGATGGCATCAACAACCATTCGGTTGGAGTTGCACACATGGCAAGTGGTTTCAAATTTCTAGGTACTTGAAGGACCCACATATAAATGACATTTCTACTAATCACAGGTCAACATGTGGTTTGTTTAACATCATTATGAATTCATCTTGGTGGTATACCTCGGAGGGCCAAGAACCCCATTTCTAATTTCATTCTAAAGGGGGTTGAGCTTCCAGGCTCTAGGGGGCCAAGGCACTTGAGCTACTTAGTTACAGCTCAGTAATGACAAGAACTGCTTTCAACAAGGAGAAGGAGAAGTTACCAAATGGCAGATAAATTTTCACATGTCACAGATATAAACAATTAACAAGTGGCCACATATGGAGAGGATCATCGCCCATCATGAAGTAATATCATTCGAAAGGGAGCTCCAGCGGGTGGACAAGTGTGGCCATTAAGCTAGTGTTGGCCCCCGAGAAAGCCAGAATCAACAAATAAATATATGTATATCAACGATCACTATTGATTCTATAAGGGTGAACTTTACCTCCAATTCTGCCCAGGTATCCTACCAGGGAGATTAAAAGGGCCCACTACCTATTATACTAGAACAATAACTTCGTCAGTTGTTGAGATTGTTATCAAGCGAGTGTGGCAAGTGAGTGTGGAAATAAGTTGATATATATCCTTTCCTCCCTTGTCTTCCACCCAAACCATCTCTATCACATGTCTCCCCTCACGTCGTCCAAGTATATTTCCTTCATAAAATCCCCGCAAACTAACCTTTGTAGCCCACATGCCTATCATTTCACTTTCAATCGTCTATTTAAAACCATTATGTGTCAAGCCCTTCCATTAGTTTATAGCTACCTCAAATTTATTGCTCACTAGAGAAAAATACATCTGTGTATTCAAAAAAATATATCCTCCCACCATACCCAGAAAAATTCCACCAACCTTATTAGTAAGACATGAAGAAGGCTAATGGGAAGTTGAAAACGCCTGTGCAACAATATACTGGCCCATTTAGGGAGACAATTAATGAAAAGTTGCTCAGGGTAGGATTATTTTTGGATACATTATGCACCATATATGCAGTTTACTCATCATGGGAGGAAATCTACAGGTATTTTGAAGATGAAGGTCCTTGGGTGACCCTCGGGATAGTAGTTTTCGATGATTAAACCCCCACCTCAGAGGCAACCCCATAGGATGTGGCCAATTAATTTTTGCATAGAATTATATTAAGACCTAGGATCCTTCCCTACACAAACATGGTCATATGGGTGATTGAAACATTGGATATCATGGGGAGGAAGTTCCACACCAAAAATGGAAATAAAACTAGATTGTTCATAGCAGAGGCCTTTCAAGAGATGTACCAATTGCCAAGCCCTAAATATGTCGACAACAAAACATATGTGGTAGAGTTTTGTAATAAGCACGAGGATCTAGAAGAGTTAATTAAGGAGTGGAGGAGTGACTTGAATGAACACAAGAAATAACAAGAGGGTAATTATTCCATAGACTCACTAACTTCTCCCTTCAGTCAAGTAGTTGTCATGCTTTACAGGCTATATGCGCACCCTAATGTCTCCAAATTTCCTGAAGATTGGATCCCTCTTATTGATGGGGCCTCTGATGGATATATCTGTGACGGGGCCACCATGGATAAAGCCATGAAAGTTCAAGAATTCTTGAGGGAGAAGGATGAAAATATTACCTCCTTGTAATAGGAACTCATTGACGAGGAGAAACTAGAGGCACAATGGCAAGTACAACTAGATCAAAGGGAGACTGCACTAGCGAATATTAAAAGATAGTTCGATTCTCTTCAAATTCAACATGCAAAGGAAATTAAGACCAATGATGAACAACTCCAAGAGTCCCAATAGAAGATAAAGAAATTGCAAGGGGGAACCCTTTGGATGAAGAAATTCAAGTAGGAGGCTCGTGACTTAAATGAATGGTTGTGAACACAACAAAAATTATTCTATGAGAAATTGAATTTGATTTGGGAGAAATGTAGGTAGGGGAATAATTTAACCTATGAGATAGTGGATATGATGTCGCATTTTGAATAAGCTAAGAAGGACATAAATGAGATATTGGAGTGCCAAGATAGTATCGAGTGGAGGAAATCTGACTTTCCTGAAATGGATGCAATGCACAAATAAATTATCCTCAAAGGATGGATAGCATGAACATGGTCAATTAAAAATCTTATCAATGATGCGAGGGAGATGTCTAACACCCTGGTGGAATCCGTCAATGATTCCTTACTTGAGTCAAATCTCATTTCCAGATGTCTCGGATATTTTTGGGTTGAGTTCACAGAGAGGGTTAATTAACTAAGCAAGATTGATCTTGAAGATAATTGAAACTTTCTGGTTAAACCCCATTCCAATTGATTGGTTTTGAAATTTCTCACCAATACCTGTATTCAGATGCTGCCACTATTACGGAAAATGATATTTAGTAGTCAGATGCAGGTCAAGCCTCATTCTCCTCCTGAGTTGGAGATACTCCTTAATTTGGAAAAATCATGGAAAAAGTGGATAGCGGAGCATGGGACCGCCTGTAAGGATCAAGCAGGCCAAAATTGAGGATCTCTTTTGATCTGAAAATCATATCATATCTTTGTAATTTTGGAAATTTGTATATTTTTTATTTTCAAGAGGGCATAAAATTGTTATGTAATGATTAGAGCAGTTAGGCCTCCAACACGTAGAAACAACTAATCAATTTATCCAGTTGTCGCTTTATAAGATATTATTGTAATTGTTTTTGTGATTATTCTCCCTATAAGAGGGAAGAGGGAACTCATTAGAATGGTTCGATTTTCTATTCAAGAGACCACTATATTTCTACAAATTTTACAAGTCTCTGTAGAAAAAAGACATGTATGTTGCTCTAAAAGACTAATGAAGAAGTTTTTGGTGATTCCAACCATTGATATGTGGACAATGTGTTCTTCTCTTTGTGTATCATTTTCATATGTGTTTCCTTCCTCTTATAAATAGTGTAATTGTTGCTATGGAACTAAATCTTACATGTTAGATTTATCGATGTCATGTTATGGCAGATGGTACTGGTAAATGTAATATTGAAAGCTTTAAATTGTGATCCATGGTTTCTAAACTCAATATCTTTCTCTATTCATTATTTTGCTGAAGCTAAATGCACATGATTCTATTAACTAGCCCTTTGCACCATGCTTATTTCTCCATTTCTTCCCTCACCTATACTACGACAACAAAACAAGTTTCACTACCTGTGTGTAGGCCACCATGGCTGAACCTTACTTCTTTGGAATAATATATTGTCAATGTATGTAACATTTTTGGTTTCTCTGTATGACCATTAAACCAATTTCAAATTCTCTTATACTTTAAAACTCTTAAACGATGAAGATTTATGTACAATAGAATTTAAGATGTCCTAGGCAATATCCCTTATCCTAAACCCGAGGGTTTTCTCTAGGAGCTACAACAGATCCCATAGGACACTTAATCTCGATGAAGAGTTCCCCATATGGTTCAAAAGGCATGCAAGTGTTGAGCATCTGGGATGATGTATGGCCGAGCGAATGTGGTACACAAAAGAACAGTGATAAACATTTTTGTTGGTCAGCGTGAGGTCCCATAGCCACATCATCCCGGTGAAGTTTACTCAGAAGGTTCAAATGATGCACAAGATGTGAAGCATTGGATGGCATAAGCCTATGATGATGTCATCATGATGTAAGCAAAGATCATGTGACAATACGATATAGAGGACACATGGAAGGTAGATTCAACATTTTTAGGAGGTCAAAGAGGCCATATCTTGGTGACTTATGTCACCACCAAGGAGGTGCCATGTGGGTTTGATGACATAAGAATGACATCATCTCAAAATGGCTACCCCATAAGGTTTCGAAAGGTAAACAAGCAGCGACTTAGGGCTGACTAGGCACTGGGCTAGCATAGTATAAAGTTAATTTGTTTAGATGTCATAAAACAAGACAATATTGAGAGGGGAAGTGAATCAAAATTGTAGGAATTTTAAATTCTTTCACTTGTAATGTTATTAGGACACCATAAAAAACTTCAACAATTAATTCATATGAGCATGACAAGAAATAATATCAGTAACACAAAGGAACACATAAGTTCTTCAACTTTTCTACAATTTCTTCATGAGGCAAGCTACAACTTGTTGTTACAAAATTATCTGGCTACAACCAGCAGGAAGTTACAACTCTTTGATTTATTAACTACAACTAAATGGAGAAATCACCCATAAATGTTTACTAGCACATACTGAAATGAGCTACAACTGATGATCCACAAGATATAACTTTCTTGGCCTCAAAAATTCATTTTTCATCCATTTTTGAACTACAACCATGAATACCACATATTTTTACAAATAAAACAATTTGTCTCTTCAAACAACCACCAAAACACCTTAAAAAATATATGATTACTGAGAAACTCACCATCCACACCAAAAACCTCAATCCAACCCAACTCGCACACTCCTACAACATTCTTGAAGAATTCCTCAATCAATTATGCTTACATTAGAGAAATTTTGAGGTCAAAAATGGGCCTCAAAATAAAATTGTGCATCCAAAATCAACTTTATAATAGCTAATAGGATTCAAGATGATGATGTCAACCATGGGGGATGATTCACCATTTTTGGAGTAAAAAAGTTAAAAAATTCAAAAATAAAAAATAAAAACTACTTTTTCAACACATTTTTTCAACTTATATCCCTATGGTTTTACTCAAATTTTGAGTGGGAGCACTCGTTGGATGTGGAACTTAATTCCTCATCCAAGGAGTACCCATGTTGCATACTTTTGATGGAACCTGCTACATGAAAATGGAGAAATACATGAAGAATGTGATTGCAATCACGTTTTTTCATGTATTTCTCATTTTTTGTATATAATGGTCCATCAAAAGTATGCAACATGGGTAATCCTTAGATGAGGAATCAATTTTTTTATCCAACGAGTGCCCCCGCTCAAAATTTGAGTAAAATCATAGGGAGATAAGTTGAAAAAATAGTTTTTTTCTTTTTCCCCTTTAAAATTTGATGATGTAATCGAATCTTATTTTACTATTTCCACTATTATTTTATAATATTCCTTAGGAGGCCCATTTTATACCTCAAAATTTCTCTAATGTAAAGAAAATTTGCTACTAAATTACTTGCACTTGAACACTTGCATGAATATATTATTTCTAGGTTTGTCCTATTCATTTGAGTCTTTTGAATGTTCTCTTCAAGTTATCAGTCATTGATCACCTATTTATGTTAGAAAAACTTATTCATTATGTTAATTGTAGAAATCTAGGACTTTATCGAGGTTTAGCTAGAGTTTTAGTTGCAGTTCTAACTTTAGTTGCATGCTAAATTCGGTCAAACTGCCAAATAAACCTCTTAATATGTCTAGGCCACCAATTTGTCCCTTTAAGACCCTAGTGTTGGTGCACTATCCCTTTTTTCACCCATAAGACTAAGCGTTATGACCATCGCCTTAGTCCTTAAGTGCTTATCTATGGTCCCTTTGCATTTTAAGCCCCGAGGGCTTATCTCCCTCCGTGCCATCGGTCTTCTCATCGCATGGGACCAAGTTCTAGTGCTTGGCTCTTGTTACCTTTATCCCAACACTTCCCTCATTACACCCTTAATTCCTTCTAGGGTCATGGCGTTGGGTCAATGTATCCTAGTGGGACCTCCTATGTGCTTCTCCCATTGGTCATTAGCTACCCGACTAGACTGTCGATGTGTCCCGACGCTCATCATCCCAATAATATCCTCTCTATGAATTTAATTTACCTCTGAGGTCTACCATCGGGGATGAGCTGTCACAGTGGGTCCTCTGATGCACCTACAAGCCAATCAAATTCTAGCCCAGGCTGAGTTTTCTATGACACTTGTTGCGTCAGCCCGATGCCTAGTCATCCTAATGGTTCCTTGGCGCGCCGCTTAAAACCTTTCAAGGTCTAGCCTATGGGATGACATCATGTTCATGTCATCAAGCGACATGGTACTCTGTGAGTGATCCACATGTCATCCAGAAATGGCCTACTAGGGTACCCAAAACACCAAATATGTATGCCACATGTCCTCTAGTTCATACTGCCACATCACCTATGCTGATGTCATCTTTAACCAACTGAATGTTGCCATGTGTCTTGTCCAATAGGAGAGAGAAAGGGTCTCAGAGTCATGGTTTTTCACCAATTTTATTTTATAAAAAATTAAGGGTCCTAACCTTTTATTTAACACTACACTTCCTCTTCCCCTTGCGTCACATCACTTGACTTGGATTTGAAAACCATTTGTGGTCTGCACTGTCCAAACCACCCATTATAACACCCCCTTTCATAGTTTTTGGTATTGAGGAGTGTAGAAATAACTCAAAATTTGTAGCTTTTAATGAAATCAAACTGATGTCAATAGACACAAATTTCTTCTACACAATCTGCAGAAAGGAAAACATACAATGGAAACACATGTAATCATTCAATCATAATGAGCACAATATTTTTACTAGGGACCCGAAATTGGAAAAAGACCTCATTTCTTTGTATTATATCGTATGAGACAATGGCCAATTACAATGACTGCTTCAATCCTTGAAGCTCAATTTGCGCTGCAACACTGATCTCCTACTCTACTTGCTTTTACCAACATTTAGCCAAAATTTGCCTCCAACTTCCTCCTATTTCCTTGCGCAATTCCTGCTTCTAAAGAATAGGAAGCTCTTATTTCTTTACACAGTTCCTGAGGAAATTAGTTCACCTACTACATGCAAACTCTTTACACTCACTATTATACAATAATTATTACATTGATGCCTTTTTCCTCCACTCAACTAGGCAATTCAAATTGCATGCATGACTAGGGTTATTTTTAGTAAATTAACTAGTTAACTGAGATATTGGTGAGTTAACAATAGTTACAGCTTCTCAACTAAACTCATACTGATTTTAATCATGACTAAAGCCTAGATAACTGAGTTTCGCTAACTATAACTCCACTATATTTCTAGATCTTAGCAATCAACTCATGAACAACTCTACTTCTTGCACTAAGTGACTTAGCCAT
Source organism: Pinus taeda (assembly GCA_000404065.3). NCBI lineage: Eukaryota > Viridiplantae > Streptophyta > Pinopsida > Pinales > Pinaceae > Pinus > Pinus taeda. The sequence continues at coordinate 76,988 of APFE031651176.1, forward strand.
GTCACTCCTGCTAACTGTAATTCAAGTCATCCTACTAGTGTGGAAATTTGAATTTCTCCATTTGACTAAGGCACAAGTCAAATGAATATTTTTCTTTCTACAATTTAACACTCCCTCATAGCAAAAAAAGGGTTTTGAACAACCCCAATCCATGGTGTTTATGTCTGACAACTGTAGTTGTCTTCCATTGTCCATCAACTAATGCACTAACTTTGATTCATATGTTATTGGTCGTAGTTGAACCATGTTGCATCTGTGCTACTGCTGACACTACATTATACAAATGTATTAGTGCCAAATCTATATCTATACTTCAACTAGCCTACAAATATGACTCTGGAACTGATTGCGCCAAATGAAACGGATCCTCCTACTACTAAATGTTTTGGGCGTTTTAGCAAAGGTATGATCTTGTTGTAACAATTTTCATTGGGCCCTACCTGGATCTATGAAACTCTAGAACTAAATCTCTACACCTCCCCATCTCTCTCCTAGAGGTATAATGACATAAATGGCAAAATCTTCCTCTAGCTTGTAGAGATTTTTAACCCGAACACCAATTTGTTTTACTTCTCTAGTAGCAACATGCTTCAAATAAGCTTTCCCTTTACTGAAGACCACATCATATCCTCTATCCTCAATTACACCTATATAAACTAAATTTTTCTTTAGACCGGGCACATACACTACATTATTTAGGTGAAGATGGGACGCTAGCTCCCTCTTAAAGGTGATAGTGCCAATCCTTTTGGTACTATACCTCCCATCATCTCTAATTTCTGTGTAATTGTAGGTCCTTCTCCTCCAAGTTGTTGAAGAACTCCTTATTTCCTATCATGTGAAATGAAGCACGAAAGTCTGAGTACCATACACTACCTTGTACAATACTTTTCATGCAAGTAATGAGGGTGAAATCAAATTCGAATAGTGATATGAGAGCATCTCCTCCTGCTCCTACTGCAGGCATCTTACTAGATTTCTTTTGTGGACACTTGGTTGCATAATGCCCATACTCATGGAAGTGAAAGCATTTAATTTTACTGAGGTCTTTCTTCTTGCCATGGTTTTTCCTTTCCTTGTATTTCTTTCCTTTTCCAGCTAAATAAATTCTTTCTTCCGCATTAGTTCTGGATGTGATACCTCTCTAATGTTTCTTCTAATCTCCTCTTGCACCAAGTCAGACCAAAGTCTTTCCCAATCTGGGAGATTGTCTCTTCCATTAACTGAATACTAATAGTTGTGCCAAGACTTCAAAATACCAATGAGTGCTAATCTCACAAGTTCATATGATTGCACATTTTCTCCAACTCCTCCAATTTCATCTCTCACTTGAGTGAACCTAGATAGGTACTGAACAATAGTTTCATTTTTATTCATTGGAATGTTCTTGAGCTTATCCTTTAATGCCAATTTCTTAGCATCACTATTATTTTGGAATACACCTGTGAGGGTTTTCCACAATGCATAAGTAATATCCTTGCCTTGAAAATTCGAAACCACATGGTCTTTGACTCCCTCCAAGATAATCCTCCTCACTTTTGCAGTGTCTTTCTTCCACCGAGACAGTTGTTGTGCATCTGATGCAGTTGGTTTTCGAATATCAATTTGTGTGTACTCCAGTACTCCATTTTCATCCAGCACAACTTCCATTTTGTCTTTCCAAGCATAGAAATTCGAATTTCCCTCCAATGCATACTCAAGCCTCAATCTATTAAAAGAAATTATTCCTACACTGAAGAAATTCTTGCACTCAAATTCTTGCACTTGTAGAAATTGAATTCCTGCACCACAAATATGTTATTCAAAATTTCTCTAAAAGATGATCATGAACCTAGTTTCTATGTAGCTTTCAATAGCTCCAACACCATATAGAAATAACTCTAAATTTTCATGTGCTAATGAAATCAGACTGAGATCAATAGACACAAATTTCTTCTACTCAATGTACGGAAAGGAAAACATACAATAGAAACACATGTAATCATTCAATCACAATGAACACAATATTTTTGTAGAGAACCCAAATAGGAAAAAATCCTCTTCTGTTTGTATTATATCAGATGAGATAATGATAAATTACAATGATTTTTCAATCCGTGAAGCTCAATCTACACTACAATACTGATCTCCTGCTTTTCTTTCTCTGACCAACACTTAGCCAAAAATAGGCCTCCAACTTCCTCCTATTTCCTTGCACAATTCTTGCTCCTGAAGAATATGAAGCTCCTATTTCCTTGTGTAATCCCTAAGGAAATTAGCTCACCTGCTACATGCAAACTCTTTACACTCACTAGTATATAATAACTATTACATTAATTATTTTTTCCTCCAGTCAACTAGGCAATTCGAATTGCATGCATGACTATATCTTGTTTTAGTAAATTAACTAGTTAACTGAGAGATTAGTGAGTTAACAACATTTACAAATACTCAATTGAACTCATACTGACTCTATTCATGACTAGACATTATATAAATGAGTTTCACTAACTATAACTCCACTAGATTTATACATATTAACAATAAACTCATGCACAACTCTACTTCTTTCCTACAAACTTGAATTAGCTGACTTAACTAAGTGACTTGGCCATGTCACTCCTACTAATTGCAACTCAATTCATCCTACTAATGTGGAGATTTAAATTTTTCCTTTTGAATAAGGCACAAGTCAAATTAAGCCTTGTATTGCTACAATTTAATAGGGGCAGGGGGGTGGGTGTCGAAATCAATCTTCAACGTTGATCACAAGATCGACGGTTTGGGAAAACTTCCTATTCTGACACCATCCTACATGTTAACGCTTCTTCCTGTTGACCTGTTGGAATACCTCTGATGAATTGGTGGGATTCCTGGGGCATGATTCATTGCTAGACATGCCCACCATTTAACTCTGGCCACCAACAATGATTAATCATCCCAGGTTAGCATCATCCTACTTTTGTCATCTCGGACGCCTCTTCTATGCGCTCTTTGAAAATTTTTGATGTACTCCTATCAGGATGAGCTATATAAAGGGCTACACCAATGACCAATAGAAATGTTGTTGGGCATCGGATCCCCCACAGCATGTTTTGGGGCTCAAAGCCCAATTTTTGGGTCAAATGTATTGTAAGACTCCACGAATTGCGGGCGTGGAGCGCGAAGTAGAGGTTGAGTCATAGGGTTGTTCGCCCTAAGTTTTGTAATGTAATGTAATGTCATGTCGGCCTAACCATGGTCCATGGACCATGGGATTGTATAAATAGAGTGAGGCTCTAAGTTGTAAAGGGAGAGAATGGAAGATAGCTGAGTACAAATGGTTCAAGTATAGGGTAAGAATTTAAGTGCTTTGGGTTGTATTAGTAAGAAGAGGCTCTGCAGCTAGTGCACAGAGGCCTAGTAGAGTTCGCAGTTGAGTGTGCAGGGCAGTGCCAAGTCTATAACCATAAACGAAGAATAATAAAGAGAAGTTGATTTCAATTTCTGTGTATTTGCTTTTGTATTACGTTCTATGCATTTATATTGTTTTTCTTATCGTGCGCACTTATTTGAATGTTGAATATATTGTTAAATATCACTAGACTTACACAGATAAGTTAAGTAATCAGACAACAACAGATTAATAATAAGGAATGTGGATAATAGTGCAGATCGCACCCAGAGTAGGGTTGCGCGAAGGCAACATCAGAGGTTGTGAGGGACTAATAGATGTGTGTAGCAACATGCGCACAGGGTCAAACCACGAACCACCGGATCTCATCAGACATCCCCAAGGTGTGGAAACCTAGTTCTAGCACCCTCCCATACTACTTCGGGTGAGACCTCAGTCCAAGCTCAATGAATTGTTGCTGAAAGGGCCAGTAGTACCACGATTTGTTTGGCTAAATCACCTATGAACCTAGGTCAGGCCCCTACAAGCCAACAAAGGCTTCCGTTGTTGGGACCAGGATCTGCATAAGGGGTGTCTAATGTCATGTCATTGGAATTTGACCAAGAAGGAAATTGAAGGGTGGCTGGACAGAAAAATTCACGAGTTCGCGCTACAGGAGAATCAGAATCCATGAATATCAAAGGAACAATGGTTGGAGCGCTACTTATATATAGAAATCCACAAAAAAAAATTGTGTCCTTCCCCTCTGAGTTATATGAGTGGATCGTAAAGCTAGCAGATAGTCAGGGAAGGTGTAGGCTCGACAAACCAATTGTGTGGACTCCTGAATTGGTGCACAAATTAGAAGCATCAGAAGAGAAGCTCGCACACGTTGTGGACCACTAGCTCGATCAAATTATAGGATGATTTATCACCAAGTTCATGGTAGACACGACAATCAATTACAGTGAGGTAGAATGACGCTTCCTCAAAGGATCGCGAGGTAAGTACATTAAATCTTTCAACACTTGGATTAAAATGCTACTATATGAAAAGTAGGTTATGTGAATAAATTAACGTTTGTGGCAACGCAAAGTGGGAGTACCTATAGAAATGGAAGTAGCGAATAATTAGAGACTAATCCCTTGATTTCACCTCCGCAGGAGAGCAAGGAGGAGCTTGCGAGAGTTTCATCGAGGAGCGCGATCAATCTGATAAGACAATGAATTCCGTGCATACCACCCCCACCTACACCACCACTGGTTTCACCATCTTCACCTCCAACTTCGCCCACACCACCTTCGCCACCACACAATTTAATATGGCGAGCACAATAAAGTTACCGGTTTTAAGGGGAGTAGGAAACGAGGATCCGGACCAATTTTGGTTCGTAGTAAAAGCTGTATGGGAAGCGAAAGGAGTCACGGATGATAATATCAAGAAGGAAATGTTGGTTATCATGTTGCAGGATCACGAGTTGACATGGTACATTAAGCATTCTAATGACCATCCAAACTCGAGAATCGTAGATATCTAGATCGCGCTGAATAAGGAATTTAGTAGGCCAAAAGCAGAAACACAATCAATCATCAGGTTTAAAGAGATCATGATACTCCCAGGCAAGACCCCCTAGGATCTGGACCAAAGACTGAAGGGTATGACTCGCGAAGCCAATATGACATTGTTGGATGGACAACACCGTGCATGGTTTGTAGCGTCACAAACATCACACTTAAGGATGGCGTTGTCATAGCAAAAACTTTCCACCCAGGCCGAAGCTTTGGAGATGGCAATGAGATTGAGTGAGACCCCTATGCAAGACCTTGGTCTGGGGGTCCAACAAATCCACACGCAGCTACAAAATCTGTGTTTAGAGATGCAGAGTTTGAAACTGGACAGGACACCTCGGCCAGAGGTGTGCAAGGAGGTATGGTGCATAAAATGCAAAGGCCAGGGGCATGACAAGGACCATTGTCCAGTCTTTGCAAACTGCTTGGCAGGAGGAGGGTTGATGCCATTAAGACCAAAGGCACAGGTAGTACCAAGCACGGTGCCTGCATTATGGTGTACGATCTTTCATATAGGAGGAAAACGCACTACGGATAATTGTCATCTATTGCAGAAGTATACGAAGACGTCCCAGCAATTGCTTTGTAATTTTTGCATGTTGGTAGGCCATGATGAACGCACTTGCAGAAGCTACAAACTAATGATGGATCAAACTCCTTCCTACAAGGTGTAGAATGAAACACGAGCCCTCGACCCAAATGCAATAATGGTGCATTGGATTTCAAGGGCGCAGTCGAGGTCGAGGTGGAATGGGACCAGAAAGGGGTCGTAGACAACTAATTTGTTACAATTGCAGAGGGCCATGGCATTATGCCTGCGATTGTACAAACCCGACAAGGACATCATGTTTGTAATGTACTCAATTTGATCATAAGGCAAAAGACTTCCCTAAATTGATAGCGATACTACGCGAAAAAGGGGTACTTCAGCCCCCTCTGACTCAAAATTTGCAGATGATGAGGTCTGAGCCGCGTGAAGAAGACCCGAATGTAAACATGATGCTCAAGAATGGTATGACCATTGGCGATGATAAAGGTAAGTCAGAAGAAAGTGCATAGGTTTGCAAGGCTCCTACAAAGGAACCGGAATTTGATTTAGAATGTGTGACGGAGACATTCATGGAAGCTAACAAGAGCTTCACGGAGGGCTCCACTTTAGGTAGTAAGGATCATCTAGAATCAGGGATGGATCCTTCAATGCTCACTACCTTTCTGGAGATATGCATGAAACTGCTACACGACAGCAAGGCAGTAAAAGAATTACAGGAACTTATCACTAGGTGTGCGGGGTTAGGAGAACCGCGCATGATCTAGAAACTTGGAAAGCATGTATTGCGCACAGGAAGGGAAATGAGGTTGACTGCGCAAATTGGCGAGTATGAAATGGATCAGGTAATCCTGGATCTCCGATCAGATGCGAATGCACTACCAAAACAAACATGGGAAGGCATGGGCAGACCCACGCTACAGTGGTCTCCTATTCAGTTACAAATGGCGAACCAACAGAAGATCTTTCCCATGGGAAGATTGCAAGGGGTAACAGTTGATATTGAAGGTGTGAGTGAGCAGGCAGATTTTGGAAGCGATAGAGGTTGTCGATGACAGTAATCCCTATCTCATGCTACAAGGAAAATATTGGGCCATCGATATGAATAGAGTGATAAATCTAAAGAAGCAAAAAATGATCTTTGAAAAAAAGTCACTACGCATAATAGTACCGCTAGATCCAGCCAAAGGAGTGAAATACACAGAACTGGTGCGCAACGATGATAGTGATGATGATCTCAATTGTATTTACAAGATGACCATGTGAGAAGAGGATTGGGTGAATCCGACTACAAATGGAAGGATTTCATGCGAGCGCAAAAGCTCCTGCACTTCGAATTCAGACGAAGAGATAGAGTGATGGCAGAATCGGCTGCATGAAGTAACAATGCTTAATTGCAACATGATGGTTAGATCATTGTGCTGTGTGACAATAGAGGTAAGGGATCTACCTACATATGATGGCTTGACAGCGGTGGATGAATTCCTGAACGAATTTGAAAGCGCAGTACCAGAACAATAGTGGTTCGGTGCTCTGAAGTGGGCACTGCGCGCAACACCCGCAGAATGGTGGGGTACGCATCAAGGAAGTTTTGAGGACTGGTGCAGATGCAGAAGGATGATGCACCTACGATTTGGAATACCCCAACTCAAGATGAGAGCTAGTCACTAGGGGTGGAACAACTTGCATGCCCACCTTTCCTGATGGGTACAAACATATGCCATACAGCCCGCACCAGCACATACCACTCCCAGAATAGAGAATCGGAACAAAACACAACAGCAGGAAAGGAAATGCACGCTACTAATTATCCACGAAGAAGAATTCAATAGGGCGTGTGAAGTACTGAACAGGGTTCACTAGACAAGACGCACTGATTGGGACCTGTGCGTACCAGTGGTTCGATGGGCCTATAGGACCATGTGCAAAACCCTGACCACGAAAACGATTCCAAAGGTACAGAACAGAGTAGGGACCATAATTTCTGTCGAGAATGCAAAGAGGAATCCACATGTAATAGTTCCTGTAGATGTCACAGTACGTGCAATCCAAGACGAAGAAATCACACAGTTACGCGAGGTCGAACACATAAGGCTTTAGAAATCAATTCGACTGGGAAACTATAGAATTCACAAGCTTGAATCGAACTAGGTATGGTTAAGGAAGAAAGGCATTAATGGACGTAGAGGTCAAGAGGCTAGAAAACAAAATAAAGGGATCATTTCTCATCAACAGACCAAGGATGGCGAGGCAACGTGTGTACAATCATTCGAACAATTTAGAAGACTATCGCCGAGAATTAGTTAGTTTGTTGCCATGGCTAGGTTTGTATATCACCAAACGCAGTAGCCAAGGGGATGCACTACGTAAAGAAGATTGCGTGACATTGACTGTCATAGGAACAAATGAAGATTTTCCACGAACTATGATAGAGGGTGAAATAAAGGCCTGCACAGGTGGTGCGCCCACCTGACTAGCCATAGGAAACACAGTATTAGTGCTCTCGGTAGTTGAAAGAAAGTGCGGGACTATAAAATATTCTGCCATGGGGTTGTGCGCTCTGGGAAATGCGCGCATTAACAGGATGTCACAAGGTTCGCAACCACACACGAGGGATAGTTCTACCACGTGGATAAGCTGGGAAGTGACCCTTGGTGTCACTGTTGGGTTGTGTTATATTCTTTCCACATAGTTAACAGGGGGTTTGAGGGGTACCCGTAACCCCACTTTATGGGGTCTGGGGCAGCGCCTCGGAAAATTTTGGTTTTGGACCCTATGTTAGGTTGGGCGGACCCACCTATGGTTTTGTGCATGATTTTCGCACATGTTTTTTGGACGCGATGGTTTTCGGTCCATGGTTTTGGACGCAATGGTTTTCGGCCCATGGTATTGGATGCTTCAGCATGTATAAATATGTATTGTAACATTGAAAGGAACATAATGAAAAATCAACCTGGTAGTCCCGGTTTTGGGATCCAGTGGGAAATCTCTATGTATATCTGTTATGCTCTCGCATTTTTATTTTTCCTGTGATTTAGAATTCATATGCAGGTAATTTCTGTACGGGGTTAAAACCTACATTTGGTATCAGCGTTGTTTTGGCTTCAAGGGGACGCCTTTGTTACTGAGGGGTTTCGCTCAGGCCTGTGGTAGACCCTGTTCAGTGGGAGATCTGCGAGATTGATTCTGGTGGTGAAAAAAGATGGAGCAGTGGAAAGATAGAGATTGAGAAGTTCAATGGTCAGAGTTTTGAGTTGTGGAAACTCGAAATGGAGGATCTGTTGGTGGATAAAGATCAATGGATCGCGGTAGATCCGGGTACTAAACCAACGGGAGCGACCGATGAAGAATGGAAGAAGTTGGATCGGAAGGCAAAGAGCACAATATGATTGTGTGTCTTAGATTCAGTATCGCTGAATGTATCAGGGGAAGCTAAGGCGAAGGCTTTGTGGGACAAGTTAGGGACTTTGTACCAATCTAAGTCTTTGGTGAATAAACTATTCCTACAGAAAAAGCTGTATAACTTGAGGATGAAAGATGGAGACTCGGTGATAGAGCATCTGAATGCATTTAATACTGTGGTAAGTCAATTATCATCTGTTGATATTAAAATTTCAGATGAAGATAAGTGCATCATTCTGCTGTGTTCTCTACCAGATTCGTGGGATAATTTGGTTATTGCAATAGGTAGCAATGCAACTGCTTTGCAGTTTGATGAAATAGTCTCAACCTTGCTGACGGAGGAGATGAGACAGAAAAATATGGACAACCAGAATGGTTTTTCCTTGTCTGTACGAGGATGATCCCAGAACAGAAACAAAAATAAGTCATCGAGTGGGAGATCTAAATCTAGAGGGAGATCGAAATCTCCAGGAAAACCTATAAAGGTGGTGTGCTGGAAATGCGGAAAGGAAGGACACTTCAGAAGGGATTGTAAATCTAAAGCTCCTGATAAAGGAAATGGATCTGATGATGCTCCTTCTGCAGAGGCGAAAACCACCTCAAATGAAGGTGGTGATGTGTACTTGGCTTCTTCAAGTACACACGTAGATCATGAGGCATGGTTGATTGACTCAGGTGCATCCTTTCACTTCACTCCCCATAGAGAGTGGTTCTGCGAGTATGAGAAATAGATGGTGGTGATGTCTTCTTAGGATATGATAGGAAGGCTAGAATCATTGGTCGCGGAAAAGTAAAGTTGAAGTTGCAAGGTGGAAGGGTTAGAACCCTTTCGGGTGTTCTTCATATTCCTGCACTGGCCAGAAATCTGATTTGTGTAAGCAAGTTGGATGATGCAGGTGTAAGGACAGTGTTCAAGAAGGATACCTGCAAGATGGTTCGAGGAGCACTGGTATTGATGTGGGGAGTTCGGATTGGAACTCTGTACAAGCTGCAAGGTAGCACTGTTTTTGACAGGTGCAATAGTTCTATGGTTCCTGAAAATGGAGCAGAAAATCTAGTGGTCTCTGGAGAGAAGACCATGTTGTGGCATCAAAGGCT
>APFE031651176.1:90137-103070 GCA_000404065.3 Pinus taeda
GGTTTTGGGATCCAGTGGGAAATCTCTATGTATATGTGTTTTATGTGTTATGCTCTCGCATTTTTATTTTTCCTGTGATTTAGAATTCGTATGCAGGTAATTTCTGTACGGGGTTAAAACCTACAGTCACTGTTCATGAAGAGATGTCTGAGTTAAGGCCAAATGGAGCAGGCAGCAAGCATTTAAGACATGAATTATGGGAAATATTTGGGACAATCTGCCACCAAGAAAGCATTGATGGCCTGGAATTGGGGAGAACAGTAAGAATTTGAATTCAAAAGGTGCTATAAAACTCGAGGGGCTATCCAGGAGACAACATTTATTCACTTGATATTTGAGCAGTTGATTAGATCACAGAGTGTTGAGCGTCAAGCAATATTCAAGCCCCTGAGTTCGCGAAAGACCACAAACAGTTCAAACAAGATGGTAGCTACCAGGAGAGGTTTGGGCTTTACAAAAGGAACCGCCGATGAGGCCATGCAGAACCCCACAGTACACGATGTTCCTGAAGGTACTGAGGTTGTGTCGAAAATCCCGAAATAACCTTGGACGCAGAGACCAAAGAAAGATAAGCAGGCAACGAGACCAATCTGCATGTCCCCAAGGAATTTGCGGTTCGCTAAGCTCTCAATGGAAGAAAAGAGCAAGGTTGTCACCATTGAGACAGACGAAGAGGAGGAGGACCTACAGGCTCTGATTGTCGAGGTAAAGGAAGCATAGGACGTGGAGGAAGATATCCAACCAGTGAGCTCTGTAGCAAAATTGCCTTGAGTATGTCACTCCATGAAGATGGAAAACCAAGATACCAAAGGATATGGATGCCACAAAGAACGCAATCCAAACCCTGCTCCTCCTTGATGGAATTGTGTTTGAGGGCTCGCCCCTAGGTCGCATGGCCACAATGAATTTCGAATATTGGGACCTCGTGGACTGTGAGAAGTTCCTACACTTAGAGACGGAGAGCCTTATGAAGTAGAGCACAGAGGGGCCAGTAATAATATTAGAACCACGAAAATGGTTGCGCGGTGTGGAGAAGGCCGATTGCTTCATCAGCGCGGGACTAATTGGAGGGACTCCGTGCTGATAGAGTGACTCGAGGGCAAGTCATGATGTTTGTGTTGGGGGCCTGTTGGGCATCAGATCCCCCCACAAAATGTTTTGGGGCTCAAAGCCCAAGTTTTGGGTCAAATGTATTGCAAGACTCTGCGAATTGCAGGCACGGAGCATGAAGTATAGGTTAAGTCATAGAGTTGTCTGCCCTAATTTTTGTAATGTAATGTAATGTCATGTCGACCTACCCATGGTCCGCAAACCATGGGATTGTATAAATAGAGTGAGGCTCTAAGTTGTAAAGGGAGCGAATGGAAGATAGACGAATACGAATGGTTCGAGTATAGGGTAAGAGTCTGAGTGCTTTGGGTTTTAGTAGTAAGAAGAGGCTCTACAGGTGAGTGCACAGAGGCCTAGTAGAGTCCGCAGTTGAGTGTGCGAACCCTTGCAGCTGAGTGCATAAGGCAGTGTCGAGTTTGTAACTTTGAACGAAGAATAATAAAGAGAAGCTGATTCCAATTTTTGTGTATCTACTTTTGTATTACATCCTATGTATTTATATTGTTTTTCTTATCGTGCGCACTTATATGAATGTTGAATATACTGTTAAATATCACTAGACTTACACAGATAAGTTAAGTAATCAGAGAAAAACAAGTTAATAGTAAGGAATGTGGATAATAGTACAGATCGTGCCCCGAGTAGGGCTGCAGGAAGGCAACATTAGAGGTTGCGAGGGACTAATAGATGCGTGTAGCAACGTGAGCACGGGGTCAAACCGCAAACCACCGGAGCTCATCAGACAACCCCAGGGTGCAAAAACATGGTTCTAACACCCTCCCATACTACTTCGGGTGAGACCTCAGTCTGCGCTCCGCAGACTGTTGCTGAAAGGGCCAGTAGTACCAGGATTTGTTTGGCTAAATCACCTCTGAACTTGGATCAGGCCCCTACAAGGCAACAAATGCTTCATGTTTTGATGTTGTCTTCCAAATCTGCTCGACCATTTGGATAGCCACTCCACTAAAAGGCTCTACTAACTTTTGGTACAAAGCCAAACATAGCGTGCTCCAATGAGTCCTCCAACAACACTTAGCTCTACAAATTTGACTTTTAGGGTTATTCAACATTAATTGGTCATAACTTATGAACCAGAAGGCCATTTTAAAACTTCCATATGCCACTATAAATCTATTTCATATCTTTATCCATCTATTGGGTTACATCTACTCTGGAAGTGATCCTTTACACTAGAAATGCCTTCAAATTATCTACACCATATCACCATGCTATGCTCATCTTGGAGTCACCTTATGTCATCCTTTTTCCATCCTTTAACATGTTTTTCCATCAATGACAACACATTTCTAACACCACGAGCGGAATTCAAGTCTCACTAAGACACATAATCCCGAACGCTTAACCCCGAAAGGTTTCAAAAGAGCGCAAAGAGAAATTTGCAAGATGACTGGGCATCCAGACATGAAGTCATTGCAGTGGTTGTGATAAGTCATCCCAACAAGATAATGATTTGTTGATGCATACAGTTGGAAGAACCACTAGACATGTAAGCCCTAAAGGCTTACCCTAGAGGAAAGCAAAGGTGCGCTATGACTTTTAGTAGGGATAATGGAGCTAGGAGATAGAAATTCTTCTAAATGTTGACAATTCTATCAAATAGCGAAAGGCACACCTAGGACTTGGTTCTATCGGTGCTATGCAACCAAGGCCATAAAACGTTTAATACACAATATTTAAGCCCTCGAGGATATAGTTTAAAGGGGCACCCACGAGCCATCTTTGTGGTGGATTCACATGTTAATGTGGAAATAGGCCTTTAGGCTATTTTCAATAAAGAAACATTTTGGGTGTAAGCACTTTGGGCCACTAAAAATCAAGAGAGGGATTAACATAAAAACAGGCCGATAACTCTTTATGAATTAAGGGTTGAGTTTGAAGAACCATGGGCACATATTTCAAGGCTTAAACGGGTTGGCATCATCTTGGCAAGATCCCTCCATATGTAGTATTGTGCCACACTTCTGGATAATGAAGCTTGAATGGGTTGACAACTTTGGTGATGATCCCTTCACACTCGGCAGTTATGCCAAATTAGATAAGAGCCATAATTGGTTATATAGGAAATGAACGGGTTGAAAACTAAAGTTGACAATTGGTGATAATGCCAGAATTGGCTATTGTGATTAATTATATCAAGCAATCATTTGAAGAATGAATGGGTCAGAAGTTGTTTGGTATACATAAGTTTTTGTTGTTAATGGGAAATTTTCTAAGAATAGGAAAATAAGGTTGCAAGGACCATGATTTGCAGAAAATTCTTAATGGGCCTGGTTCAACCTGAATTCTCCATACCTAAGTGTTCCTCATGCCAAGAAGAATTAAATAAGAATCATAATAGGATTGGGAGTTTGTCCTCAGTATGGGTGCACCATCCCTGATCATAGTATATGTACAGAAGATCAAACCAAAAGCTCAAATTTCCTTGTCAAAGTGCATCCTAAACATTGAAGAGCAATGTTGCTACTATAATTTGAATTCAACAGAGGAGCTCTTTGAGTCTGCAAATTGACTGAGAATTAATTCTCAATTTGGAAAACACTCATAACCCATTCTTTAATTTAATGCAGCTATAATGGCCAAGAAATTTGATGCATCAGTAGGATGGAGATCCATGTTGAAGTATGCTCTTAGGCAGAATGATGTGTTAATAAAGATTGCATCATTCCTTGTGTTGCAGAGGAACAAAACCTAGGATTGCAATTGTGCAAATACATCATTGCATTATGAGTTGTGGAGAGAGATCTATGGGTGTGCGTGTTGCAGAGAGATAGGTCGAGGGTGCCTATGTAGAAAAGGGGCCAAGATTTAATATGTTGAGAGTGTGAGGGTCAAGAGTTGATATGTTGTATGTTTCTAAATAGTTGAAGGCCAAGAGCTAAATATTTGTTGTTTCAGTTTGAGCAGAGGGAGCAGGAGATAGAGTGTTGTGTGGGATGTGCATGAGTGAAGGTGGCTAATGAAAATAAAAGGATGAGTGTATACTACTGAGCATAAAAGAGGGTTGAGTTAGTGAATGCAAAGCTTAAACAAGGCAAAGTGGCTGCCGATTACAGAGAGTGTTGAGTTCCTTATTTAGTGTGGGTTGGGGCTTGCAAAACATGGAGTTGGAGCTTCCATGATAGTAGATATCTGAGTAGATATTGGAGGTTGGTGCCTCCTGCAAGTTGGTGCTTGCAACAAATCTAAGAAATTGGTGCTTTAGTTGGTGCTTCTAATATGTTGGTTAGGTGTCTACAAAAGAAGGGAGTTAGTGCTTCCTACTAGTGGGTTCTAGCAAACAATCTAAGGGAGTTGCTACTTACTATGAGTGGTGGCTCACTAACATTGATGTAATAGAGTAGGAGCTCATATTTATATCAAATAACAAACAAGATTTGGTGTTTTTTCCCTTTTGGGTTTCCACGTTAAATCCTTTGTGTCATATGTGCTTGTTGCTCTTGGTCTGTGTGTTTATGTGTTGATTTATTTGTTTTTTTCACATGTTATTATAGTGGATCCTCACACATGAATTCCAAAGTATACTAAAAAAATGTAAAATTGGCATTAATAAGTTAAAATTAAGTCTAAATACTCGATTCAACACCCCCCCCCGCCCCCCCTCAATATTTAACATTTTTTTCCAAAAATTTATAGGGGAAAAGGGTAAAGTTAGGTTTCCATGTAGGTTATGTGAAGGGAGTCATCAAACTCACATTTTCCCTCATATGGATGAACCCTCACATTTTTTTAATATTGTTTCTCATTAGAAACTTCCAACTGGTTACCGTAATGTTTCTCCCAATCTACCATTAGTTGATGAAGTGATCGATCTGACTCCATCATGATTCAATCCCACTTTTCTTTTGAAGACTTAAGATCAAGTGATCAATCCAATTTCACCATCGGTCGATCCCCACCTTGCCTTGAAAAGTGATTTTGAAGTGGTTGATCCAATTCGCTCATTGGTTGTCTGACTTTCCCCTTGGAGAGTGAAGTTAATACCACTCATGTTCTTCTTGTCAATTCATATCTTTCCAGGCAAGGGGTAATTTCTCTCGTTCCCATAGAACCCCCTCCAAGTATTGAGGTCATTATGTTTGATTAGAATGGAGTGGCAGAGTCTCGACCCTTTTCTTGCATCCCTTTCCAAATCATTATGAAGGCTTGTGATAAGAACGTGCATCACATTATTATAGATGAAAGTGCTTTTGTTAGCATTCTATCGTCAACCCTCTTGGAAAGCTTTGGGTTCCCCTAAAAAAAATTTGTTACTCGGAATCTATTGACTTTTAACAAAAGAGCCAATGAACCTTTACGTATCCTTCCTTATTTTCCCATTATCTTGGAGGAAAAAAATATATGTATTGATGTTATGGTAGTCCAAGGCCCCTTATATTTCAATTTTCTCCTTGGGCGAGACTATATCAATGACATGAAAGTTTTCATGTCCACACTCTTTCACGTGATGTATTTCCATCATAATGGAAACATTGTAATCGTTGATCAACTTCCGTTTGTTGGTCCTTATTTGACTACAAATCATCCAACCTCCCTAAACATTCCCTATATGCAAGTAGTATCTCCCCCATCATATGTTAATTATGTGGCAAGTTGTCCCATGCCTTCACTAACTAATGGAAAATAGCCTCAACTTACTATATGCTCAACTTATTTTGACTTAGATCTGATAGTTCACATGGTGAACCTTTCAATGGGGACATTGGAGCTTAATCATCCTACCCCTATTGAGTCCCTTGACATGTATTCCTTCCAGAGAATTCTTTCTTTTTTCCGATAAAGACCTCTTAGAAGCCATGATAAAGAGGCGTCCCTTGGCATGTATTCCTTCTAGAGATTTACCCTCTTGGAAACCATGATCAAGTTCTTCATGAGAATAGTTCATTTTCTGTGTCAAGATTGTTAAAAAATGAAACAGGTCATCATGGGCATAGTTCCTTTCCTATGTCAAGCTTGTTAAAAAATGAAACAAATCTCCCTCCATAGATTCGGTGGGCATGTGCCTCTAGTCACCATGTTTTAATTAAGCCACTAGCCTCTATAGGTCATGTTGGGGGCAAGGTAACCTATCTCAAGCATAGTTTTTCTTTGTTTGAAGCTTTTGTAAAAAAGAAACTTATCTCAAGCATAGTTTTTTCTATGTTTCAAGCTTGCATAAAAGTGAAACCTATCTCAAGCTTAGTCTTTGTTCCTTCTCGTGCTCATAAATACATGATAATAAGTTATCGATTATAATTTTATCACTTTTTCGGGCTTGTAAAAACTATATGAAAAAGGAACTTTGTGGAGTTCTCTTTAAGCTCTTTTCAAAATCTCTAAACATGAAAATATAATTGAGCAAAGTTGTTTCTTTGACACTTGAAAAAGTATTCGAAAGAACTTCTAACTAGTATAAGTTTAACCGTTTTCTAGATTAGGTGGACTAATTACAAAAAAGAAACACTTTGGTCAAACATGACTAAAAGAGTTCTCCCTTGTATGTTTTTACCCTTTTTTAGCCTTAGGAGACTAAATTTATGAAAAAGAACATATGATTTTCCTTTTTATTTATTTTTCAAACTATTTAAACGTGAAAAAGAAGTCTATTTATCCCTTCATTGGACTCGTAAAATGTAAACAATGTAGGACTCATCCATCATGATGAGACCAGACAACTCCTTCATAGAGTTCGTAAAAAATACTCCGAAGTACTCATCCAAAGGATGATATTATACTTCAAGCATATGTTATCCTCCTCAAGCTTGTGTAAAAATAAAAAGGTACTTGCCAAAAATGGTGGGGAGAATTGGGAAAGAAGTATATTAATTTCGTATTTGAAAAGGTAAGTCGCTCTTGAACATGACACTTTGTCACTCTTTGTGTCAGGGTTGGGAAATCCATTTGTCTCTCTATTGATCATGCCTCATTGAAATTATTCATATTGGTCTTTGGCCCTGTTTTGAGTAGAAAAATTCCAAGTCATTGTTGTGTCATCATTATGCTCAAGAGAAGTTTAACTTGAGTCAACCCATTTTACATCCCTTAAATCCTTTATCGCGTCGGCCATCCCTAAGTCAATATTGAATCAATCATGTTTTGTTCTACTTCAAATATTGACACATGTTTCGTGTCGTTGATGGGGGATACATCAAGGCCCTCATGTGACATATCACTTCCTATCGAATTCAACATATTATCTAAGAAGTTGATTTAGAAACCCCTTTTAGTACATTGGAACGTTCATGCCTCAATGGAAGGTCCCCTTGCTTTCGACAATAGGTTATTCACACCCCATAGAATGTACTAGAGTACCTTAAGGGCCATTTTCATTATTGGTGTTTCCCATCACATCTATTAACAATTTTCACCATTGACTGGTAATCTGATGGTTTCTGCCATGTTCAACCTCAAGGCATTTATTCACATAGTTAGATTTGTACTATAGGCTATTAGAAGTGAAGACCCTAGATGTTTTCTGATACATTCAGGTTGCATGGAGATTTTAGTATTCATGACTATGACAGATCCACGATGTATGTCTAGCAGTTGTGTTCATAATGAGTTTTCTGAGCATGGATCCATGATGTATGTATGGTGACCATGACTTCACTTTTTTGACATGGATCTTTGTACATTTCCATATTTATTCTTAGAGTCACTTGCATTATGAGTATGGTAATGCCTACCTAAGAGATAATCATATGATGATATTGTACTATAATCTCTTAATTATTGACTTTCAGGTTTTCAACCAATTGTTCCTTGATTCGAACCTTTGCATGATAAAGCACTTCAATCATTATACTTTTTCTAATTCTGTACTTTAAGTGGAAATCTGTTACACACTATTTTGTTGTGTTCACACAAAGGATGCAAAATCTGGATCTTTTATATATGAAGAAATTTTTTCGTCAATCCCCAAGAAAGATGGAAGGAATACCTCTCCATGAAGTATAAGAATCTTAGATTGCATACCTTAAAAATGTTATTTTTGGATACCACCTCAAGTGGTAGTATTACAATATGCGATGTTGCACATAGCATAATAAACATGTTGTGATGTCAAAAATTTCCTTCATTAAAAGTTCGACGACCTTTTTACATGGGTAAAAAATAAAATAAAACGGTTACAAAGCTTCCATTCTAGAAGCCTCGTGAAGGTATCTTTCCAATTGGCGAGGATATGGGCTCAAATTTCTTCCATAGTTGATCCCATCCCCTCCATTATGGATCTAACTCCTACCTAAGTGGATCTCAAACTTCCATCCTTGGCCTACAATGCACTCAAAAGAAAATGGGTTGGCCTTTTTACTCTTGAAACTATACTTTCACTCTGCTGAAGTATCCATTGAAGTCTTTTGATTGCAAGGTTGGAATTGAGGGCTATTGGGAGGAAGCTATCAACATCGAGGCTTTGGTTGTAACTCTCTCCTTTTCCTTATTAATACAAATACATATTTATTTCCCACATTCATTATCATGGTGATTGTTTTGATATTCCTTGATCACTTATATAGAATATGTTAAATCATTTATATATCACATGCTTTGATAATTTGTATGTTTGTGTCTTTGCGGATATTTTCTTGGAGAATTGGGAACAAGATCGAAAGCTATAACAAACAACAATGAGGACAAGCATTTCGAAAAGGTATGAACCATTAATCCAATCCCACATCTATGATTTAATGGTAATCTAGGAAATGTTTCTATGTATTTGATTGTTTTGTTTTAGTTTTTGGTTTCTAAACCTAAGGCAATCGTTTTTGTCCACAAGGGTGATTTGTCCACCAAACATGTTGTGATGAGATTCATAAATGGCCACATTTTTTGGTTCACAAACCCAAAGGCCTCAAAACTAGTGACTCAAATTTGAGTAGGGCAGGAATTCACTTGCTCTGATACCATGTTAAATTCACACATAAAATGATAAGTAGAGGTAAGATAAATTTTGGAATTTTTTAATATTCACAAATATGTACATATAAATACATTGTGTGACCCTTGGTTTCATATTCCAAGAGTTCTCTTGGACTTCCATGGCTATTGGATTTCTTACACATCAACCCTTATGGATTAGGTGTCCAACAGGAAAAAAACAAAAGAGAAAAAGTTGTGAGTAAAAAAAGGAGAGATAGATGATGAGGAGATCTCCAAAATCATAGAACCATTAGCATAAGTCAATTGATGTCACAAAAAGTCACAAGGATCAACAAGTTTAACAACTGATAATATATATAAACTAGGTATGCAGAATGTTTTTGGAGGCAGGTTGTACTATTAATAAATGGCTTCAATAGTTAATGTGTCTAAATTCGTTGCAATGACATTAATCATATCTTTATGAATAAAGAACGATTTTAATTTTTTGAAGTTAAGAATAATTTTATGTGATTCACTTTTAATTGCTTAATTTTATTTTATTTGCATAGCTTAACTGCGTGATGAAATGACCCTTTTTCTGGTCAATTTTGCCTAAATTTTAATTGAGATTTTTAAGAATCATAAGTTTAAATTGTTTAATCTTCAAAGTTTAAGTGCCATTGGAGTTTTTTAGGGTGCTAAATCCATTCATACATTCAAACATGCATTTTAAACAACAATAAATCATTATCTTGTTTGTAATTGTATTGCCAGATTCCAACCAAAAAAAACAATTTCATCTATAGTTAGACTACACATATTTTATTTATTCTTGTGATCTAATTGATTGTAATTAATAAGAAATTTACAAATAGAAGCCTTGACATTCAATATGTACAAATTTCCAAAGGAAATTCTTTACATTCAATACGTAAATGTTGGAAATTAAACAAAAATCTATACACATAAAAGTATTGTGATATAAATGTAAATTTATTACAATTTTAAATATATTAAACATTTTAGTGTAAGGTGTTAGTTGCATAGGTTATTGTCAATGAGGTTGGGTGATTTGTTAGAGGTTGGGTGATTTGCTAATTGTGTATTGGTAAGGTACATTATTTTAAGTTGACAATGATATTAGAGATGGTATTCATAAATGTGCAAAACTATATCTTAAGTTTTTTTATAAATATTTTTTAAAGGAAAATAAAATTTAAGAAATTAATTTCTCAACATTTGGGGAGGTTTATTGATATACACTAAAACATTTGTTAAATTTGTTATCCATAAATATAAAAAGAATCTTTAGAATTTCTTTTTTCAATAAAAAAAAAATTAGTTAAACATAAAAATCTTTAATTTTTTTTAAATTAAAATTATTAAAATGTATTAAAATTAAATTATTTGTGAAAAACATAAATATGTAATAACCTGTAACATGCTGGATCTTACTATTTTAAATACCATAATGATAATTAAAAATGTGAAAATCTTACCATTTTCATCAATATATGTATGATTATACTTATCTATTTAAAATGTTATAGTGCACATAATTAACATATACGCTTGTGTGATAAATATACATACACACTAGTGTGATAAATATACCTACACACCGATGCTTAGTAACAAAGAAAATCAATAGCATCTTACCTCAAATATTTCAAATTTCATTACACACCGATGCTTAGTAACAAAGAAAATCAATAGCATCTTACCTCAAATATTTCAAATTTCATATCCCTTTGATTTATATAGTAATATATGCACTGATGTACCAAACAAAATGACCTGGTGTGTAATATTAGTAACTGCACCAATGCATTTTATGAATGGAAACCGATGCATCATATAAACAGACGTATTTGGTGTGTAATGTGTGTATAAGAATTGGCATATCTGGTGTGTGTAAGAATTGCATATAATATATACTTTTTAATAAGCTACATATTGATGAATAATATATGCAATAGCATTGGTTACTTGACATTTAGTTTCATCAGTAGTATCAAAAAAAAATCACAAAAACTTTATCCTCACAAAATTGTTTAGATATAATGACATCTTATAATGAAAGTTTAAAAAAAAAAATAGTTAATTTCGTAATACTAAAAAACCAAAAAAGACGTAACTTTTATTACAAAATTTTCCTTATAATTTCTAAACATAATTGGATAATTACTTGTATTTTTATGCGTATTTTTGTGTTTCATTTTTTTTAATTTCTTTAACAATTTTGAAAAATACATGTGAAGAAATTAGATCCTTTTCTAATCATGTTAAATCCATACTTAAAATAAATCTATACTAATATCTTCTTCTCATCAAAAAAATGGTTAATTAACTTTTTATTAACAAATTATCATAGGTTCTATCATACCAGAAATGTATTAAAGGAGCTTTATCATACGGGAAACGTATTAGAGGAGGTCGAGAAAGTCATCACGACAAGAAAAGGAATTTAGCATACATAGGAGAGATAGGTGACGAGAAGACTTCAAAAACCATTAGCATACATTAATTGAGGTCACAATAAGTTATAAGGAACGGGTGGCAAACACAACTTTCTAACCTTCACAATATATGAATGTTTTTGAAGGCATGTGTCACTTCATGCGGCACTCCTAAAAATGCTTTGAGTAGAAAAATGAATGTGCCAAACTTCGTTGCCTTGGCCTTATTCTTATTCTCATGAGTAAAAAATACATTTTCGTTGCATTGGCCTTAAGATAATCTTATTTTCATGAGTAAAAAATAAATTTAATTTGCTCAATTGCGGTTCGGGTAAAGAAAAATTTCTCATGAGTAAAAAAATATTTAATTTGATATTATTTTTGGGGATTCAACTACGTTAAGAAAGTCATTCATCTATAACCATTTTCAGTGACTAATTTTTCATGATTTTTGAATAGTCCACTTAGCACTCCTTCCATCAAGTGATGCTCACAGGGGGGAAGAAGTGGGATTGAAACTAGTGAAATGAATCACATAGCGGCAATCATCACTTCCAGGGCTTGCACCCAGTAACCAGGACTTCCCGAGAGGTCACCCATCCCATATCGTCTCTGGCTCAAGCATGATTAACTGTGGAGTTATCCCCACAATCAAGCCCACTTAGCTTGCTACCACAAGTGCAAAACCTTGATTCATGAGGCACACTACTTGCTAAGGTTTTGCAAATGGGCTAGCAAGCTAAGTGGGCTTGATTGTGGGGATAACCCCACATTTAAGCATGTCCAAGTCAGAGGCAATCTGGGATAGGTGACCTCCCGGGAAATCCTAATTGCCAGGGGCAAGCCCCGGAAGTGATGATTGACAATATGTGATTCATTTCCCTAGTTTCAATCCCACTTCTTCACCCCTGTGAGCATCACCCGAACTATTCAAAAATCATGAGAAATTAATCAATTATGACTACCTCTCATGGAAATGGTCATAGATGAATGACTTTCTTAACACAGTTGAATCCCAAAAAATGATATCTAATACAATGCACTGAGAAAGACCCTAATACTTAAATATCTAATTTACTTAAGTAAAAAAAATCTTTATTTGGTTAATCTTTAATAATCTGACCCAATCGATGGTAAAAAAAAAAAGGATGATAAAAAAAAAGAAGTCGTCGTCGTCATTACATTCACCGTCTAAATGTTGTAAACTAGACCAGAATCGATACACACATAAAGTTATGCTCATATAAATACAATTCTATCACAATTTTAAATATATTAAATATTTTAATTTAAGGTGTTACTTCTCTAAGTTGTAGTTAATGTGGTTAGGCATTTTGTAAGTTTTGCATTAAAAACATCAACATACCATTTTACATTGATAATAATGTTATTGGAGATGGTATTTATAAATATGAAAACGTAGTTTTAAAAAAGATCATTTATTAATTATGGATAGATATAAAGTATATTTTGAAATTTTATAAAATAATCAAAAATAAAATTT
>APFE031651180.1:0-41107 GCA_000404065.3 Pinus taeda
TCCAGTGGAGTAAGCTCTCCACATTTACCTATATTTATTTATACGTGTGTCATAACATATTAAATATATAATACCAAGTTTAAACACGCATAAGATATTAAATACCAGGTTTACCTATCATTATATTATATTAAATTGAATATACTTACATATATGTAAGTTAACGGTAAATAATAAATAAATAATTCGATTGGGTATATTTTAAATTAACTAAAAACAAGTTTCCAACCTGTTTGCGACCTCACAAATTTGTCATTTCAACATTGAGAAAGTCAACAATGCAGCGATTTGGAATTAAAAATAAATGAGAAGACTTCAAAATTTCATCGAAGACAGTTTCAAATGCAAAGGTAAGGGAATATGAAATATTGAAAATAATAGTGTTTAAATAGTGTTTCAATCAATTTTATTTATATTTTTTATATTTGATGTTATTAGAAATAATAAATAAAATAATATTGTGATGTTAGGTAAGTATTGGAAGATAATAATGATTCAGACTTAAGGTTTAAGGTAGAGATGTTCAGTTTTAAAAATAACAAAACAAAAGCTGAAGGATTGATATTTATATTATATATCTAAATAAATGAAAACCAATAGAATTTTAAAATTTATAAAACTTTTCACTTGTATTTATATATTTTTTTAAATTTGCAGATAAAAAGATTTGATTCTTTTTCTAAATCTTAATCTTTTTCTAAATCTTTTCCGGATAGAATATTTCATAAATCTTAAAACAATAATATAATTACATACAAATGTCTTGATTCAACTTTTTCTAATGAGATAATTAGAAATCTAACTAAAAATTGTGAGTGGTGTCTCATGCAATGTAGAGTTGGTTTAGTCAATTCATATATCTATATATATAGATATATAGATATATATGGTGATAATGTGGGAATTTTATGACGATAGGCATTTTATCGTGGGGTATTTGGTGGTGACAATGTTGAGATTTGTCGTCCTCAACAACTAGCGTGCGAATCTCAATAGTGTCCCCCATTACTTCTTCCCACAAGTCATACAAGTACTTCAACAAATAGATGATGTAATGAGGCTAGATATAGGGGAGGGAGGCCAGTTGTTGCGTGGCCTCCCTACATGGACCAAAAATGACACTTGGTGAGCTGACTCAGATGTACGACGCATGTCACCTACGTGCCTCCACATGTCCCCTTCGTGGAATGGACCCCACCTTCATGTTTTGGCATTGTTTAGGGTTCTTGTTGTCTCGTCTACTCAACCTTGTTTCACTCCCCATTCATTTCTATTCAGGCTCGAAACTTGCTCGTTCTGCTTCGCTAGTAGGTGTGTGTGAGGTGTTTGTTTATGGTGAGGTGAACGTCCATTTATCGCTTGTTATGGCATCTTGTTCAGCTGTTGCGTTGTGTTGTTTGGTTGTGGTAGTGTATTGTTCAGCCACAGAGGTGGGGTGTGGGTGTAGTAAAGGGTTTCGGCTCCTGGGTGGCATCGCGTTGCTGCAGGGTTGTATGTCGTCAATTGTGGTTCGGAATTGGAGGGACCTTTGTTCGATTTCTCTCGCTTTCTCGACCTTGTTTGACTCGACACTAGACACCATGGTCGGCTTGCTGCAGTAAGTGTTTGGAGCTTGGCATCATCCTTCCGTGGTAGGATTCTTCATCCTGCCAGCCATACCTTCAACTGTGTTTGTTAACACATCTATTTGCTTGGCATTCACACCATTCATCTTATTTGTGTTAATATCTAACTTTTTGTACCTTATGTGGAGTATATGTGGCTTTAATTCATGGTTTCTGTGGCTTAATTGGTGGCTTATTTTAAAAGAAAAAAATGGTGTTTATGCACTAGTTGGGTTTTTCGGTGGCTTCTTTTCCTTCTGTGAACATATGGAGTATTTGTGGCTTCAATTCATGTCTTTTGTGGCTTAATTGGTGGCTTATGTTGCTTAGGTTGAAAAACAATTGGGTTTTTACTCTAGTTGGGTTTTTCGGTGGCTTGTTTGCCTTCTGTGAATGTTTGTACTATCTGTGGCTTCAATTCGTGGCTTTTGTGGCTTAGGTTGAAAAACTAAATTGGGGTTTTTGCATTGGTTGGACTTTTCAGTGGCTTATTTGCCTTCTGTGAATGTATGGAGTATGTGTGGCTTCAATTCGTGGCTTCCATGGCATAGGTTGGAAGAAAACTTGGGATTTATGCACTGGTTGGGTTCTTCGGTGGCTTGTTTGCCTTCTGTGAATGTATGGAGTATTTGTGGCTTCAATTCATGGCTTTTGTGGCTTAGGTTGAAACAAAAATTGAGTTTTTACACTGGTTGGGTTTTTCATTGGCATTTGCCTTCTCTGAATGTATGGACTATATGTGGCTTCAATTTGTGGCTTATGTGGCTTAATTGGTGACTTTTGTGGCTTAGGTTGAAAAACAAATTGGGGTTTTTTCACTGGTTGGGTTTTTCAATGGCTTGTTTTCCTTTTGTGAATGTATGGAGTATATGTGGCTTCAATTCATGGTTTCTGTGTCTTAATTGGTGGCTTCTGTGGTTGAGGTTGGAAAAAAAAGTTTGGGGTTTATCCACTGATTGGGTTTTTCAGTGGCTTGTTTACCTTCTATGAATGTATAGATTATTTGTGGCTTCAATTCATGGCTTTTGTGGCTTTGGTTTAAAAATTGAATTGTGGTTTTTGCACTAGTTGGGCTTTTCGGTGACTTATTTTCCTTCTGTGAATGTATGGACTATGTGTGGCTTCTATGGCTTAGGTTGGAATAAAATTTGGGGTTTATGCACTGGTTGGGTTTTTCGGTGGCTTGTTTGCCTTATGTGAATGTTTGGAGTATCTGTGGCTTCTATTCATGGATTTTGTGGCTTAGGTTGAAACAAAATTGGGGTTTTTACACTGGTTGGGTTTTTCGGTGTCTTATTTTCCTTTTGTGAATGTATGGAGTATCTATGGCTTCGATTTGTGGCTTCTGTGGCTTAGTTTGGAAAAACAATTAGGGTTTATGCACTGGTTGGGTTTTTCGGTGGCTTGTTTTCCTTCTGTGAATGTATGGAGTATACGTGGCTTCAATTTGTGGCTTATGGTGGCTTAAGTTGAAAAAAGGATCATGGTTTTAGTACCATAATAATTAATTTGTATAATAGTCTTTGCATATTCCACTGAGTTGCTCAAGCCAGTCTCTGCATAATAATTTGTTTGTATAACATTCTTTATTTGTATAATAATTTGCTTGTATAATTGTGGCTTCTCCAGATTGAGTTGCTCGAGCAAGTCTTTGCATAATAATTTGTTTGTATAATAGTCTTTGTTTGTATAATAATTTTTTTGTATAACTATGGCTTCTCTAGATTTAGTTGCTCAATCAGTCTTTGCATAATAACTTGTTTGTATAATAGTCTTTGTTTGTATAATTGTGGCTTCTCGAGATGGGTTGTAACACATTATAGTTTATTTTTGTTCTTACCACTTTTCTCCAAACCCTGCCTTCTATGTGTCACACATACTTAACTAGGAGACATACAAGATTGTGATGTGAGAGGGTTCATCGTGGTTGGGAAATAATCTGCAAAAGTGAGTTTTTGTTCTATAGATTTCTACCATGGAAAAACAGTCAATTAATTGGACTTTCATATTGTAGGTGGCTAAATAACTGAAGTCATAATAATTTGTTTGTATCAACATCTCTACATATTCCACTGGGTTGGAGACAGTTTCTTTCGGACTATTGTTGTTGTAAAATCTTTAGCCCTAACACTCCCATCATGGATTTTCTGTATGCATCATATGGACCTTCTTTCTTAGGGGTTTAATTGCTATGAATTCACATTGCTATAAATTCTACCTTCATCTCTCTTTAAAGTTGCAACGAAAACCTTGAGTATTTCTTATTGGAGACAATTTCTTTCTGATTACTGCTGCTGTGTACAAAATCCTAAGCCTTGGGGCTCTCAGCATAATTTTTTTTGTATGCATCATTTGGACTGTCTCTTTCTTAGGGGTTTAATTGCTATGAATTCACATTGCTATCATTGCTACTTTCATTTCTCTTTAGAGTTGCAACGAAAAGCTTGAGTATTTATTATTGGAGATAATTTCTTTATGATTACTGCTATTGTGTGTAGAATCTTGAGCCTTGGCACTCTTAGCATGGATTTTTTGTATGCATCATATGGAAGGTCTCTTTCTTATGGGTTTAATTGATATGAATTCACATTTCTATCATGGATAACTTCATCTTTCTTTAGAGTTGCAACGAAAACCTTGAGTATTTCTTATTTAGTCGGAACACCAGGTTATTATGTGGATACTTGAGTTGCAACATTGTATTCTGCAACTACAACTCTCATAATTGTAATTGCTTTTGGGGTTATTGTAGCTTATAGAGTTGTAATAGAGTTGTGTCATGGTGGAGTTGTAGCAACTGTTGTTTCTACAGATGGGGTTGTAACACACTCTAGTTTAATTGTGTTCTTACCACTTTGCTCCAAACCCTGCCTTCTATGTGTCGCACATGCTTAACTAGGAGACATACAATATTGTGATGTGAGACAGTTCCTCTTGGTTAGGAAATAATCTGCAAAAGTGAGGTCTTGTTCTATAAATTTCTACAGTGGAAAATAGTCAATTAGACTTTCATGTTGTAGGTGGTTAAATAATTGAAGATTATAGTTATGCAACCTTGTGGTGGCCTTCACTAGTAATGTATTTGTGGGAAGTGGTGGCCTTGTTGAGGAAGGTTTCATAAGAGGAAGCATAGACATTGTCATTCTTTTAGTACCATAATAATTTGTTTGTCACCACAGCCTCTGCATATTTCACTGAGTTGCTCGAGCCAATATTAAAATTGACATATGCATTATTTACACAATCATTCGTTGAATAGGATGATAACAAAAAGAACCCTAAATTTCTATTATAGTTAGATTTAATTGAATTCTCAAGTGGATTAACTTGTAGCAATGAAATTCTTGAAGAATTTCTCGAGGCATTGCTAAATGAAATCTAGCTGGAGTGCTTATGTTATGTAACAAATAAATTATGGGTGAACTTAATAATTATGTTATGTAATAGTTGGGGTGCTTATGTAACAATGGGAGTAATTATGTCATGTAATAGTTAGCAAGTTAGTTTTTCTTACCTGTCAATTAGTTAGTTTTCATTACATGTCAATTAGTTAGTTTTTGTAACATTATAAATTATGCACAATTTTTGTGATTAGTTAGTTTTTGTAATATTGGAATTTAGTTAGTCAATTTGTTAGTTACTATAACATGCCAGTTAGTTATTTTTGTAACATTATAAATTATAAACCATACTCGAAACATATTGCATATTTTACTAGTATATTAAACTGTATGTTTGTCTTTTGAACTGTATCCAAATACACATTGGAACTTACATTGCTACAAACCAAAAATAGATGGTAACTTCATCCACATTGCAATTTGGTTACAAACAAAAAATTCATGCCACCCCTATGCTTGATCGCCTCCATTTTTTGAATTGCCCAAACTTGTTGAAGTTCCTGCCTGAGCCAATTTTTTGCCATATGCTTGAGTCCAATTTACTCCTTGTAACCATGGAGGGATTGAATAGCCGAATTTTCCACTTGTTCTACTAACCCCAATACTAATTGGAGGTGGCCTATAATACATAGGATTTACCCATACACTGGTATAGGGGGTGGGTATAACCCCTGATTGATAGTGGGGGACTTAGACGTTAATCAAGTCCTAGTACGATGGTGTATGATCTACAATGTGGTCCAAAGTGTTGGACATCATCCTGTTTTCCTCCAACTGAATTGCACCATACTCTTCCCTATCTATCACCCCTTATTTTTCCAGCACTGTAGAGCCTTTATTGCCTCCCTCTCTTTCCTTTCCAACTATTTTTGATGTGCATTCTCTTCCCTTGTTTTTTGTCTTTCAAGCCTTTCCTTTGCCTGAGCTACTGCTGTTGCAATCCTTGAATCTCTCTTTTCCTTAGCCAACTCTTTCTTTCTTTGTTTAGATTCCGTAATTTCAAGTTTTCTAGCCTCAGACTTCAACATTAGGTTCATATATTCTTCAGAGGTGAGTAATTGTGAACTCCTCTCTAACCGAAGATAGTATGTTGCCGAATGCATTGATGAGGCCTTCACTCTCTCTACTGGTAGCTTTAGGAACCTACCAAGTATTGTTTGCTTCGTTTTTGCATGCTCCTGATGGCTTGACGCTTTCCTTTCAACCTCAGGGAAACTTGATTGAACCCCATTGTTGTCCTCGTTTGGTACTTCATTCAAAATAGACTCTTCTTCTAGCTATCCATTGTCCACAAAATAATGAACAATTTTAGTGCTCAACTCTATTGGTTGAGAAGGTATTGCCATGCTTTCACCATTGGTGGATGACATATTACATTTGTTGTTATTCATCATGGCCTCTACCAACCATGATGGTGGGGTTACTTGGGTTGGCATGCTCAACTGGTCATTGTTGATTCTTGTTACATTCTCATTTGAAACCACATTTTCATTTTCATTTTCATGATCAACTGCCTCATTTGGAATATCACATTCAAAATTAGTAGGTGCTTCAGTGGGTGTGGCGGCCTCCATGTTATTGATAATTGGTTCATTACTAAATTGTGTCTCACATACATGTTCATCATCATAGAAGTTGCCTTGAGAAAGGGATATCATACCTTACACAACAATAGAGTATTCCTGCTAATCCACATCTTCTTGGGAATCAACTTGGTCATGTAAGTCCTCTACATCCTCACATTTCACAACAAATGCCTGGCTGCAACTAATATCATTAATAAGAGCATCAACATTCAGTGGCCAAATTCCAGTCCTCCTAAATCCAACCTTGATATTAGAAGGTGTTAGATCCCTTTTAAATGATATACTTGCAAGCTAATCTAGCTAAAATCTCTTTACCTCCACCCCTGGATTCATTTCCATCCATGAAGCTCGCTTTGCCCTGGAATAGTTCTTGAAAGGCCCAAACAAACTGACATTAAGGGGTTGAAATCTGTGAGTGCTATGAGCTGGTAGTGCTAATAGGTCAATGTCCAAATGGTTGGCCTCCTTCATTGTCTAGACAACCATGTGGCTTCCATGGCCATTTAAATTAGTAGGTGTCTAGTTTCAAGCGAGACGCCACCTGACACAGATGCAAAAAGGTGAAAAATCCAATTCAAGAAGAGTTCCTTTGTCATCCATGCATGGGGATGTGCATCCATGCATGCACATGATTCAAAATTATGTATATAGTTTTTAAGTTTTGTTTTTCCTTTGAATACATAAAAAATTTGGAATGAAGAATGAGTTGCATTGACACAACAAATTATAGTGATCCACTCCATGCTCCTAGGAAATTTTTTTGTCACATTTATGTTCCCTCTCTTAGCAATTACCCACATGCCACAATTCATTCAAGCCTGTAAGCCTGTTTCATCAAAGTTTCAAATATGGTTGGGGAAAAATAGTGTTTCTCATATGCATGAGAAAGGGTGTGATAGAACTTAGACACAATTTCAAGGCGTAAATTTAAAGCCCTGTCTCTTTCAAGTGTTTGCATTATGACACAGGTTTGGCGCTATGGCATAGGTGCTGTCCTTGATGGCAATTCACTCTGGTAATAGATCTCAGTTTAGGCTCTCAGAATGAAGGAAAAATATATATATACGCAGGTTAATCGTGATCAAGCCGCGTATACACGCGGGTTAGACGTTCCAAAAACGTGTATGCGTATACACGCACTTTCACGCAAGGGAAAAGCACGTACATGTGGGATATATCATGTTTGGTTCATGGTATTTAGTCCTTGGTATTTTGGTTTTGGACCATGGTATCTCATCCGAAGTGTTGATCCCAAGTATTGGGTCCATGGTATTGATTTGTTATGTTTTTGGACCGTGGTGTTGTGAAAGTCCTAAGACTATAAAAGAGGAAGGAGATCATTAGGCAAGGATTATCTAAATGAATTGAATATATGATAAAGTGCTAGATCTGGAATACCGGTGATTGGGGTTATGATGCAGAGATGGATCTGAACAAAGGAGGAACCTAAGGCAGAGCTGGATTTGAACAAAGGAGGAACCTAAGCGCAAAGAAAAGGATAAGTTCTATTAATGGGTCAAAAACTTAAGGCTTGAGTAATAGTATCTTTGTATGATTTTGATCTGTTATATGTGGCGCTCGCTTGATCTATAAATCTGATAATATGGGGTAACTAATGTCTGAATATTTAAAGGAGTAAATTATCTTTATAGATCTGTACGCAGGTTCAGTGAAGCGAAGGTGCGTATACACGCTTTTTCTATAAGTCAAAAGTGCGTATATGCAGGTTGGTCTTAACACAGAAGCGTATACACGCTGGTTTTTGAATATTGAAGTAGTGTACATCACTTAAATTATGTTCTAGCTGGTTCTATTGTTTTCTGCAGTGATCTGGGTTCAGAATTGGTGTATGGTTACTATTACTATGTTCTGGATACAGCTGTGAGAGAAGTGTCTAGTTGATTTAGTTTTAATTGGTGAAAAGAAGATTGTTTGATGTAGAAATTCTTGATGTTTGATTGATTTTCATGGATCCAGTCTGAAAATTTATGAAACGTGCTCCATGGAAGAAAAGAGAAGGTTGTAGCCTTCTGTAGGTCAGCACCTACGTACTAGTATTTTCAGCTAGTACAAGAGCTAAGGGGGTTGTATCTCCCTTCCAGGAGAAGCTGGAGAACGAGAGAGGGTTATAGCTCTCTGCAGGTTCCAGCCTGCGTACTGGTAAAGGACTTCACCAGTACAGAATCATTGTAAAAATAAGTTTCTAATTGAAAAGATAGAGACATATTGTAGCAGGTGGTTTTCACCCACATTGGGTTTCCACCTTATATCTTGTGTTCTTGTGTGTGATTGTCTGCATTTTCCTGTTCCTGGTTATTGTTTCTATGGTTCTGACACACAGATTTAAAGTCAACATCTGAAGAATAATTAAATTACAAGTCTGTAAGGTATACGCGGTTTTCCTTTACTGAAGTTGCGTATATATGCTGGTTTATCTAACTAAAGTAGCGTATACAAATCTGTGAACGAATTGAAAAGAATTGCCTTGATAATAGTGATTCACCCCCCCAGTATTATTTCCAACAAGTGGTAACAGAGCAGGTCCTTCAGGAAAAGCTTGATCGCTTGAAGGAAGATCTATCATCATGAGCAACTACGAAAAGGAAGCATCTATTAGGCCACCGATTTTTGATGGGAGCAACTTCGTCTATTGAAAGGTAAGAATCACTGCCTATGTTCAATCTCTTGGTACAAAAGTTTGGGATATTGTGGAAACAAGATACACATTTCCATCAACAACTCCTACAGATACAGCTGGTAAGAAGCAGTATGAAACAAATGCAAAAGCTGTCAATACTCTATTAGGAAGTCTATCTCAATCAGAATTCGTCAAGGTTATGCAGCTCAAAAGCACAAAAGAAATATGGGACAAGATTGTTCCGAGCTATGAAGGAGATGAGCAGGTAAAACGAGCAAAATTGCAAACTCTTAGAATTCAATATGAAAGTCTCAGAATGCATAATGATGAAAGTGTGGCTAGCTATTTCCTACGTATAGATGAGATCGTAAATTGTATGAAAAACTTGGGTGAAGAAATAAAAGAAGTTGTTTTGTTTGAGAAGGTTCTAAGATCTTTGTCTCCTAAGTTTGATTCAAAAGTTTCTGCCATAGAAGAAAAGGAGAATCTACGGAACCTTACCATGTCACAACTACACGAAATTCTAACTTCTTATGAAATGAGAAAAGGAGGACCATCAGATAGAAGAGAAGCTGCATTCAAAGCTTCAGGAAAAGGAGATTACTATGAGCCAGGACATATGTCAGAAGAAGAGGAAGAATCAAATCTTGTTAAGAACCTTCAATGGGGAACTAGAAGATTCAGACATAAGCTACCTTTCAAATGCTTTGCTTGTGGAAGAATCAGTCATTATGATGCAAAATGTCCTCATAAAGATAAACTAGATAGAGGAAAGGAACCTATTAGATGGAACAGAAAACATAATGTAAATAAGAAGAGCTATTACACGCATGAAGACAGTGATGGATTGTCAAATAGTGATGAAGATGATAAAGGTAATGATAATAGACTTTTAATGGCTTTTGAAGATGATGATTTCTTAGATGCTATAAATGAAGAAGGTATTTATGAAGAAATTTCTAAACTTAAAGTTTGTTTAGAAGAAAAGAATATAACTATAGATACTCTAACATTCCAACTTGCTGAAAATGATAAACACAATGAGGAGTTAGAATGTGAAATTTTGGGACTTATAAAAGAAATTGAGAACACAAAAGCTCTTAATCTCAGATTTGCTAAAGGATCTAAAACTTTAGATGAGATTATAAAAGTGTAGCGTTCTCCACTAATCAAGATAGGTCTGGATATAATGAAGAAGCATGTGGTGCAGTAGAAGCGTCTCAAGCACAGAAGCCATCCACCTCCAAAAGTTATCTTGATGCAGCAAGGACGAGTGAACAAATTGTCAATCGACAACAAAGGCACAATGGAGATCACCAGGTAAATCAAGGACAATTTACCTCAAGAATGAACAAAGACTACCAAGTAAATCGGGGGAAATCTACTTTAAGGATGAACAGAAGCTACAACCAGCCACAGGTAAAACATTCTCAATTTGCCTCAAGAATGGATGTCAATAGAAACTACAATCATTCGGTTGGTAGATTTGATAATCGCAGGAGTTTCTTCAATGGTCAATGTTTCTCTTGTCATAACTTTGGTCACAAAGCAGCTCAATGTGTTTCCTATAAGACAATCATGACTAGAGAAGCTCAAAAACAAAGAAGTATGACTGGGATTATGAAAAGGACCTACAATAACTTTTCTTCTCTTGAAAATGAAATAGAATGTTCTATTTGTAACAACTTCGATCATGAAGTTTCTGAATGTAGGAGCAGTTTTCGGCAGACAACTCAGAAGGAACAAGTCTCAAGTGCCAAAACATGGAAAATGAAAGAACCGCAACTGGAAAGATGTGGGATAGCCTTATATGCAGAAGGACAAGAAAATCAATGGTACATCGATAGTGGATGTTCAAAACATATGACAGGTGATAAAGAAAAACTTCAAGCATATAGTGCCTTAGAAAAGGTAAAGAAGGTCTCATTTGGAAATGACACCCCTGCGTTCATAAAAGGTAAAGGTTCTCTTCAGTTGAAAGAAAAGGTCAAGGCTAGAAATGTTATGTATGTTGATGGCTTAAATCATAATCTATTGAGTGTCAGTCAGATGTACGATCAAGGAACTGAGGTAATATTTCGATCAAATGGATGTAGTGTTCGTGATCTTGATACAGGAAAAACAGTGATCAAAGGCATAAGAACTCCAAATAATTTATACATATTCAAAGAAGGACAACATCAATTCTATCTAAGAAAGAATGATGAACACTGGCTATGGCACAAAATATTGGGGCATCTTAGCTTCTCTCAGATAAGGAAAGCATGCAAATATCAGGCGGTTCGTGATCTTCCTGACATCATAATTCTAGACAATACAATATGCAAATCGTGTCAGTTTGGTAAGCAAACCAGAAGTAATTTCCCTGAGAAGGAAGGATCAGCTAGCAAGCCACTTGAACTTCTCCACACTGATATATGTGGTCCAACTAGGAAAAGGTCACCTCGAGGTGAAGAGTACTTCATATTGTTCATTGATGAATTTTCAAGGATGTGTTGGATAGGACTCATGAAGTATAAAGATGAAGCTTTCGAAAAATTCAAATCATTCAAAGCCTTGGTTGAAAAAAAATCAGATCGTAGAATCAAATGCCTCAGATCTGATCGAGGAGGAGAATTTACCTCGGATGAATTTTTTTATTTTTGTGAAGAACATGGCATAAGAAGAGAATTTTCTACTGCAAGGACACCTCAACAAAATGGAGTAGTGGAAAGGATGAACAGAACGGTTCAACAAATGGCTCGTGCTATGCTTGATGAGTCTGGAACTCTCGCAACCTTTTGGGGTGAAGCCGCATTTTCCGCTGTTACTATTCTCAACAAGACAAACTCCGGGTAAACAACACTCAGACTCCTCATGAACTTTGGTATGGTAAGACTCCCACGGTAAAATACTTCAAAATTTTTGGAAGCAAATGCTGCATTAAAAGGACTGATGAAAATCTTGGCAAGTTTGAACCTAGAGCAGATGAAGGCATTTTACTTGGCTACTCTCCCCACAGTAAAGCTTACAAATGTTACAATAAAAGACTTGGTAAAATTATTGAAAGTATTGATGTAGTGGTTGATGAAGAAGGAAACACTCCTAGAAAGATAAGATCTGAAGTCTTCAAAGATGATGAGGACTATCCTTCAACATCAAATCAGATTCATGATGAAGAAGAAACCCATGAGGCACCTGAAGAACAAATAAGAATAGAAGAAAAGACTCCATCCAGATACGTTCAAAAGAATCATCCAAAATCTCAAATTTTGGGGCAGAAAGAGGCAAGTGTACAAACAAGGAGAACCATTTCAGAAGCTTCAACTATCTAGCATTTCTCTCCTCCACCGAACCACAAAATGTAAAAGAGGTGTGCAAAGAAGAATGCTGGGTCAAGGCCATGGAGGAAGAACTCGAACAGATTGAAAGGAATAACACTTGGGAGTTAGTTCCTAGACCAAAAGATAAAAATGTCATAGGGACAAAATGGATTTTCAAAAATAAGCTGAATGAGAATGGAGATGTCATTAGAAACAAGGTAATACTTGTCTGTAAAGGGTATGTGTAACAAGAAGGCATAGACTTTGAAGAAACTTTCGCACTAGTTGCTAGACTTGAGGCTATAAGAATGTTCCTTGCTCTCTCTAGCTTTCAGAAGTTCAAAGTATTTCAGATGGACATAAAATTTGCCTTTCTGAAGGGAGACTTGAATGAAGAAGTGTACATTAAGCAACCAGATGGGTTTATCCTTGGAAATGATCCAAATCTTGTATGCAGACTCAAAAAGGCTCTCTATGGCCTTAAACAAGCTCCAAGGGCTTGGTATTTTCGATTGGATGAGTACCTTCATCAACAAGGTTTTGCAAAAGGATCAACAGATAACAATCTATATATAAAAATTGACAATGATAAATTGCTAATACTTGTTGTATATGTTGATGATATCATCTTTGATAGCAATGAAGAAGACATGAGTCAAAATTTTGCCTTAGTAATGCAGAAAGAGTTTGAAATGTCTATGCTTGGTGAGCTCACATATTTTCTTGGTTTACAAGTCCTGCAAAAAAAATATGGAATCTTTCTATCACAAACCAAGTATCTCAAGCAGATCTTGAAGAAATATGGGATGGAGGATTCGAAATCAATATGTACCCCTATGGTGACAGGATGCAGCCTCAGTGAAAATGATGAATCGACAGTTGTACATCAACCAACCTATAGATCCATGATTGGTAGTCTAATCTATCTAACAGGTACCTGACCAGACATTATGCATGCAGTGGGAATAGTTGGAAGGTTTCAGGCAAATCTAAAGGGAACACATCTTCAGGCAGTTAAGATAATTTTCAAGTATCTTCAAGGAACTCAAAACTATGGCTTATGGTATCCTAGAGATACAAATCTCACACTTCATGCTTATACAGATGCAGATTGGGCTGGAAGCGTGGATGACAGAAAAATCACTAGTGGTGGTGCATTCTTCATGGGTCCTAGATTAGTATCTTGGTTCAGCAAGAAACAAACCTCTATTGCTTTATCTACAGTTGAAGCAGAATATGTAGCTACTGCATCTTGCTGCACACAATCCTTTGGATGATGCAAACATTGCAAGATCTTCAAATCACTTGTACTCCACCTATCTCCATTTTTTGTGATAATATAAGTGTTACTAGTATCTCAAAGAATCATGTCATGCATTCAAAGACTAAGAACATACCGATCAAGTATCATTTTCTTCAGGAACAAGTGCTAGAACAAAAGGTCAAAATTGGAGTATGTTCCCTCTAAGGAACAAGTTGCTCATATTCTCACCAAACCACTGCCCAGGGAAACTTTTGAATACCTCAGACAGAAGCTGGGAGTAGTTGATGCATCATCTTGTTGTTGAAACCTATCTGTTTCAGAGAAAAGTGGTTGTACGCGAGTTGCATGAGGAGGATCTGCGTACATATGCAGGTTTATACAGATACAGTCGCGTATATGTTGGTTTGAAGGAAATCAGTGGGGACAAACTTTGGTTGAAGAGAGTCTGATATGGGTCTGACAGAGACTATCTCGCACAGGTTCAGGGGGAGCAGATATACTTCTAATAATTCATTGTTGGCATTACATTAGAAACTCTTGGTTCGTGTACACAAGATGTTTTGGTTTCAGGTGGATCAGGTGCAGAAGGAGAACATGGTTGCTGATATGAAAAGTGATGCTGCTGATATTTGTTATTGGTGACCATCATAGTCTCGCTCTAAATTTTTCGTCTCTATGTCATGTATATCTTTTATTGTCAAGGTCATGTAACAACCTATTTTTGGTTTCCCCACTATGCCTGGGATGAATGATGTAATGTACTTGGTTGTCATATGTAAACTTCTGATGTATCCCCACTTGGATGGGTGATGGATGTTTGTATAGAGTCTTTTGGTGATAGGAAGGTCTTTTATGATGTATAAGTCATGGTTCTTCTTGAAGAACATCCTTTTTGCAGATCTTGCCTACAGTCAGGGGGAGCATGGTCAGCACAACAAAGCAGAGATTTCAGCATGTAATCAGGGGGAGCATAACCCTTTGCCCTTGATGACAAAGGGGGAGAATGACTTTGAGGATCTTGGGGTTGCCATCAAGTCCAAAGGGGGAGATTGTTGGCATTATGACACAAGTTTGGCGCTATGGAACAGGTGTTGTCCTTGATGGCAACTCACTCCAGTAACAGATCTCAGTTCAGGCTCTCAGAATGAAGGAAAAATATATATACACAGGTTAATCGTGATCAAGCCACGTATACACGCGAGATAGACGTTCCAAAACGCATATGCATATAAACACACTTTCACACAAGGGAAAAGCACGTACATGTGGGAGATATCATGTTTGGTCCGTGGTATTTAGTCCTTGGTATTTTGGTTTTGAACCATGGTATCTCATCCGAAGTGTTGATCCCAAGTATTGGGTCCATGGTATTGATTTGTTATGGTTTTGGACCGTGGCATTGTGAAAGGCCTAAGACCATAAAAGAGGAAGGAGATCATTAGGCAAGGATTATCTGAATGAATTGAATATCTGATAAAGTGCTAGATATGGAATACTAGTGATTGGGGTTATGATGCAGAGCTGGATCTGAAAAAAGGAGGAACTTGAGCGCAAAGAAAAGGATAATTTCTATTGATGGGTCAAAAAATTAAGGCTTGAGTAATAGTATCTTTGTATGATTTTGATTTGTTATATGTGGCGCTCGCTTGATCTATAAATCTGATAATCTCGGGTAACTAATGTCTAAATATTTAAAGGAGTAAATTATCTTTATAGATCTTTTCGCAGGTTCAGTGAAGCGAAGGTGCGTATACACGCTTTTTCTATAAGTCAAAAGTGCGTATATGCAGGTTGGTCTTAACACAGAAGCGTATGCACGTCGGTTTCTGAATATTGAAGTAGTGCACATCACTTAAATTATGTTCTAGCTGCTTCTATTGTTTTCTGCAGTGATCTGGGTTCAGAATTGGTGTATGGTTACTATTACTATGTTCTGGATACAGCTGTCAGAGAAGTGCCAAGTTGATTCAGTTTTAATTGGTGAAAAGAAGATTGTTTGATGCAAAAATTCTTGATGTTTGATTGATGTTCATGGATCCAGTCTGAAAATTTATGAAACGTGCTCCCTGGAAGAAAAGAGAAGGTTGTAGCCTTCTGTAGGTCAGCACCTACATACTAGTATTTTCAGCTAGTACAAGAGCTAAGGCGGTTGTAGCTCCCTTCCAGGAGAAGCTGGAGAACGAGAGAGGGTTGTAGCTCTCTGCAAGTTGCAGCCTGCATACTGGCAAAGGACTGCACCAGTACAGAATCATTGTAAAAAGAAGTTTCTAATTGAAAAGATAGAGACATATTACAACAGGTGGTTTTCACCCACATTGGGTTTCCACCTTATATCTTGTGTTCTTGTGTCTGACTGTCTGCATTTAC
This sequence comes from Pinus taeda, assembly GCA_000404065.3. Classification (NCBI taxonomy): domain Eukaryota; kingdom Viridiplantae; phylum Streptophyta; class Pinopsida; order Pinales; family Pinaceae; genus Pinus; species Pinus taeda. The sequence goes on from APFE031651180.1 coordinate 16,163, forward strand.
CTGTTCCTGGTTATTGTTTCTATGGTTCTGACACACATATTTAAAGTCAACATCTGAAGAATAATTAAATTACAAGTCTGTAAGGTATACGTGGTTTTCCTTTACTGAAGTTGCGTATATACACTGGTTTATCTAACTAAAGTAGGGCATACAAATCTGTGAAAGAATTGAAAAGAATTGCTTTGATCATACTGATTCACCCCCCCCCCCCCCCCTCAGTATTATTTCCAACATCAAGACCCTCTGTTGTTCATAAGACAAGGTATGGATGCATTTTTTTAAACCCACTCCACCAAGATTTTCCAGGAAACCCATCTTTGAAAAGATTTGGGCTCCCCTGATAGATTTGAGCTACTATGGATTTGAGTTGTATCAAATCTAACCCACGTGCCATCTCCTTACACCACACAACCACCTCGACCTCCTCCTCTTCAGTAATAACAATAAAATGCCCTCTATGCTTTGTATAAGTGATCCCATTAATCCAATAATTTATGCTTGAGGTTGCAATTCCATGTTTTTTGTAGATGTACATACTGAATACCCCTTGAAATTTATGTCATCAATTGCACCTAGAATGTCTTCCTTTGTCCACCATCTTTCGACACTGATCTTCGTCGTTGAGCTTGCATCTTGTATTGTGGTTGAGGGTGGCTATGTTGTAAATGGATGGACAATAGGATCTGCCACCACATGGGAATTCTCAGCATCATTGCATGGAGCATTGGCAACATTGACATCATCGATAGTTTCCTCTTCTGATAAAGTGCATCGCAATTGGGCACCCTTGGTCCCTCACTTCCTCATGTTCCTTATACGATCTGCAATTGAAACTCGTGGCATGGCTGCAATGACATGAATATTGTTAAAATTAATTTATGTCAATGGAAGTTGTTTTAACAATAGAATCCCAACCTTATTTGAATAAGAAATTTAAATATGAAAATGTAATCAATAATTGCAACCTGCATAATAGAAACCCGGTCTTATTTATTTCCTGAAATTTAAATATGAACATGTCAATCGATACTTGCAACCTGCATATATTTGAATAAGAAATTTATGTGTTTTCATTGACTTGAATCTCCATCCACATATATTAGGAATTAATTTGATATAAATATCAAGCCTATGTGTTTGATAGAAATATTAGGCCTAAATTTAGCTTGAACATAATCATGTATCTTGAGTAGGGCATCAAATCGATAATATCCTGATCAACCTCAGAAAAAAAGAGAAGGGTACTGAAAAATGTCTCCTTACAAATGATAGGAAAAGGTGTTGGTTAATTGAAATAAGTTTTAAATTTATTTGTTATTAAGGTCACTGAAAAAGGTGACTAAAAGTTGCAATATTTGGCAGTATCTTAAAACACTCCAGTTCTCTACATTATCAGCTACAACTACTTCCAATTCTGCAATTGCGCCACGATTTTAGCTACTAAAATTTTTAATCTCTCTTTGGATAGATTATAATGGTAATATCCTTTGATTTGATTCAGTATGATTAGTCTTATGATAGATTGTAATGGAAATATCCTTTGATTTGATTCATAATGATTAGTATTCTGATAGATTGTAATGGAAATCTCCTTTGATTTGATTAAGAATGATTAGTCTTCTGATAGATTGTAATGGAAATCTCCTTTGATTTGATTTAGCATGATCATTCTTGTAAGATGTAGATGTTTTAGAGGGGATTACCCATAAAAATTGCCATCATGCCTCCTTTAAAATGATAACTAAATCCTTGACATCTTGTAATGGAAGAGCCTTCTGTTGCTCATATAGAATTGTATTCCTCAGCAGTTGTGAAGATGTCTCCCCCATTGTAACTACCTTGTGTTCATTTTCCATTTGTGTCTCAACTAACTGAATACTAACATACTACAGTTTACTTTTAATATAGACCAGAAACTTCCATTTTGAAACAAATTTATTCATTTTTTCTTAGAGACATGACATGACCAAACATCCACGTTATTGCATACAAATTGCCAAATTGTTGTCATTAAGGAATGATCAGGCTTATGTGTTCTGACTCAGATGCTCTGTTATTTTTGTCTATGTTGTATTTGTTGGGAATGATTAAATTTTTGTCTCCGTTGACTCAAATTCTATGGTTTTTTGTCCGCAATTTCACACACAGAAGCCGAATTTGTCTAAATTTTCTAATTTATGGTATTCTCTAGTTTATGGTTGTTATGACACGGCCTTAAAATTCTTGAAAAGAAAAAAAACACAAGAAAATTAAAATAAAAACTCTACACATAGTTTTAAATATTAATTATATATAATATAATAAATATATTATATATTATTTATATATTATATATATATATAATTATTTAATATTATCTATATATAATTATTATATAAATATATTATTATAAATTATAGAGAGAGAGAGAAGAGAGAGGAGGAGAGAGAGAGAGAGAGAGAGGCCTAAAAACATTACCTATAAACCCTAAAACCCTAATGATAAGCCTCGAATTGGGTAACTTATTGGGCTCATTTTGCCTAATTTTCCTTGTTCAATCCTCCATTTTTCATAGATTATGCATGTTTTTTAGTATATTTATGTTATTTGAATGAATAAGGGTGGTCACTCTACCAGGGAGACTAATACATGGTTATTTCAGGTTTCTTGGACAAGTTTTGGAGCAAAACCAAGCAATTATGGGACAAGTGACAGCCAAGCTTGAGGTGAGGATTCGCAGGGGGGGTTGTCTCTGGCATTAAATGTCCCTTCCTTGAAATCTCCACCCTCAACTCCGAGGTCAACAGGCCACCAAAATGAATCCTAAAGGTATCCAAACAGCTTTGGGAAGAGTGACTATTTACTACAGTTGGAATAGCCGAGTCCCTTGAATTTAGGAGGGCTACTAGTCCCCTCGTAGTGTATAAATAAGAAGGCCTCAACCTTCGTAGTTTACTTTTGGAACTGTTGTATTTTTGCACTAGAGTGCTGTCATTTTCCCAGCTCGTTTTCTTGTAGCTACTGCTATATAAATTTCTTGTGATGATTATTTTTGGATAATGAAAAGTAGTTCTATTTGGCATCAGCTCTGAGTTTTTTATAGGAGCCTGTAGCTCTTGGGGTTGGGCCCAACCTAAGAGCCAAGGCCTCCTTCATGTATTGTTATTTGTTTTTATGTCTTTGCAAAATAATTTCTGTTTAGTAGATTAACACATTGCTGGTTACATAGGTCGTGGTTAATGATCAGATAGGCTTTTGCATGCTCAGATTTAGTTGATAGATTAGTAACTGGGAAGATCTCTAGAAAAGGGCCATCCAACACCTCTGATCTCACCTCTCCCTCAGTGGGATCGTGAGATGGGACAGAGATGACATTGCTGCCAACAAAAACATTGTTTTGCTTTGTCATGCAATTCTTAGTGTTGGAATCCTCATTTGCAGATGCTGATATTAGTAGTGTTTAAATGCTTCATTTTATGATTGCTTAGTTTTATAGTTATTTCACGCATTTCATTTCGAATAAACTTCTGTTCATTTCCTTTTGCTGTTACTTAGGTCAGAATAGAGTGAAGTAACTAGGTCATAGGTTTTATAAGTGTTTGTTTGTTCAGTTTGAAAAACCACTTGCAAAGTACCTGTTATCCTTACTTACCTACCTATACTCCGTCCAACCTACCTGATTCATCGTTCACTTAGAACCCTTACCTTACATTTGCCTCATTCGCTTACTTTGCCATGATTCTCATCTTCTTGTGCAACATTGTTTCATCCCTCCTTGAACAAACCTAACCATCTGCGCCACTCCTCAACTCCATCCTCCAAGTCTTGAACTCCCCTACACCCCTATTTCACCTCCATACTCATTTCTCCACCTATTTCCCTCCATCCATGCTCCAAAATCCCATTTCTGAACATCCTGTAGAAAATTACAGACATCCTGTAGAAATTCTAGACATCTTGTAGAACCCCTGCAGACTTCCTGTAGAAGCTCACAAAGTTGTTTCTTGAAGGCCAAACTCTGTGAAACTCTCAGGAAGGGTGCTAGGGACCCCTTAGGCCCTCTCTGAAACTTCCCGACCTCTTCCAAGCATTTCCTCTCACCAATCCACCTATGCACAATCAAAACAGTTAAATCGTGTGCATGATAATTCTGACAACTTATTCAAAAATACAAAAAGATGGTTCTTTCAAATTCTGATGTAGACATAGTTTAGATACATGCATTTCATATTCTTAGAAGTCAATGGAATCTCTCCCAGTAACTTGCATCCTCTTTCTTGCAACAGTAGATCTAGCTGGTAAAATCAGGGTTTGCTAGGGTTTGTGTTTGCTTTCAGCTTTTCACTTTCCTTCTGCAAATAGATTAGCTTCCTTTGAGTTAGCTTCCATCCATCAGTTAAACAGCTTCTTCTCAGAGCTCATAGAAGTTGGCTTGAGCCCCTAGCGGACTTGTGCCAGCTGACCAAGTGACAACTGCGGCAAGAGCTATTACTTGTGCATACAGCACCGTCGCTTCCAAGTTTGTTACGAACTACCAGGTTGATAAAAGTAAAGAAGGGAGTCCCAGGAGTCGCAACATTATTGCTGCAATACTGGAGCTCACCACTCTTTTTGGCGCTGTTGCCAGGGAAGTGTCAGAGTATTCGTGATTGCTGCTTTTCTTCTATTTTCTTCTACAACCTTATGCCAAGTAGTTTATTTCATTTCCATTCTGCAATTTCATTTCCGCAAAAGTAGACTAGACATTTCCTGCTTTCCTAGACTAGCATTTCAATTCTGCAAGCGTAGAGTAGCATTTCAATTCCGCAATTTCAATTTCGCAAGCGTAGCCTAACATTTCATTCCTGCAATTTCAATTCAGCAAAATAGATTAGTTCTTTCCTGCTTTCATTTCAATTCCACATTTTCATTTTAACAAGATAATTTTAGATAGTTAAAATTCAATCTATTTTCAGTTTTGCAGGTACAAGCAGAAAAAAAACAAAAGCAGCCAAAAATCTTTCATTTCATGCCTCGTACGAACAGAGACAATACCAGAAAATTCTTACCCAACACCCCCACCACATCACAGAGTCACCCTTCTCTCTTCTTTGGTGGTCGTGACCTAGAAGAACCTATAGGTGAACCTCCCGAGATATACGAAGATCCTATAACAGAAGAAGAGCAAGAGAACATCCCTCTTGAGACCATGGCTGAATGCAGAAACGATATGGGAGATAACGAGAGAATATAATGTGCTTTTCCCATCCGAGAGACCAATAGAGACATGAAAATGAAAAACATAAGTCCCTCAGCCTTACCTCACTTCCATGGATTTACCACTGAAGACCCTGATACCTTCTTGTTTGAGTTTGATGTCCTTTGTCGAACTTATGACTATGCTGAGGACGAGAAAAAGTTGAAACTCTTTCCTTCTACCCTCAAGGATGTAGCACTCCGCTGGTTCATGGGGTTACCTGGGAACAGTATCACTACTTGGGCTCAGATGCAGCAAGTCTTTAACAATAAATATCGGGAATACTGTAGGTAAAAGGAAACGAAGGGAGAAATCTTTCGGATGACCATGGGAAATGATGAGTCTTTAGAAGACTACGAGGAAAGGTTCCAGCTTAGTTATAAACGTGTCAGGTGCACACTTGACCCTGAATCTCTAAAGCTAGTTCTGCTCCGAGGAGTCCCTAAAGACCTGCTAGATACCCTTCACTTGCTAGTTGGAGGAGACATCTAACAACTACCCTATGAGGACATAAAGACTGTGTTTAGAAACCATTCCAGGGAAGCCAGGAAAAGAGGAAGGGGGAATCCACTTTCAGCTAGTACCACCTTCTCCAAGCATGAGTTTACTAATCAGATGGAAGACCTCAAAAGTGAGATGAGACAGACCATTCCCATGCAACTTGATACCTTTCGAATTCAACAAAAGAAAGAGGAAGCTGAGAGGGCTTTGGCCATTTTTTGTCCTAGATGTACGAGGAAGCACCCTAAGAACGAGTGTCCATTGCACTCAGTAGAGGTATGTTTCGTTTGTGAGGAAGACCACCCCACAAACCAATGCCCAACCTTACCCGAATTGAAAGCCATGTACCAGGGGACTGAGGCAGCCACTGAACCACTCTACTTCCTCAACCAAAGGAGGCCGCATGGGCCCAGACCTTACTAGTAGGGGATGTAAGGGACATCCCAAGCTTATTATAGCCCCAACCAATCTGCTCATATACCTTCTTGGGGTCCCCCTGCTCATCCTCCCTAGTCTGCACCTCCTCCGTGGTCTTATCCATCTCAATACCATACTCAACCTACTACTCATTCGTTTCACTCACATGTCTAGCCACAACCTCAGTGGAATGCACCTTAGCCGAGGTGGAAGCCCCAATACAACTCTCTTCCCACCATTCTGCCTCCACCACCTACTCAACCACAACCATTACCTCCTGCTCCTCCAAGAAAACCCCAGATTCCTCCTCAACTGAACCCGAACCCCAACAACAAACAAGCCCAGCAGGTATACACCGGGGAGACAACATGCCCTACCTATGTTGTGGAGATCCAGGAGATCAACCTGCAATCTGGGAAGGTCCTTCTAGACCGCCAACCTCCTCCCTCGGAGGATGAGGAAGAGAAACAGGAAATTGAACCCAAAGCCATTCCACCCTTTCCTGAGTGACTAAAAATAACCACACAACCAAATGCAGAGGAGACTGAACTTCTGGGAGAACTTAAGCAGTTGTGTGTGAAAATACCACTTCTCCAGGCCATAAAAGATGTACCAATATACAAAAAATTGATCAAGGAGAATTTTTTCAGGCACCCAAGCAGGCGCAAGAGAGATGCCCCAACTATCGATGTCATAGGACAACTATCCGATCTAATGTTGGGGCAAGTAATCTGTTTAAAATATTTGGACCCTAGGAGTCCTGTAGTTGATTTCCACATCAATGGCACCATAATCCCCCACACCTTGATTGATCTAGGGGTTGCCATTAATGTGATGACCAGGGACACTATGCTTAAACTCAACCTTCAGAGTTCCTTAAGAAAGGCCTCGACAGTACTGCAGTTAGCAGACTGCTCCACCGTGACTCTTAAGGGGATTGTGGAAGATGTCCTGGTCTCTGTTGACTCTTGGGAGTACCCTGCGGACTTCTTGGTCCTTTAGCCAAAGGAAAAACTCACTGGATACCCCCTCATTTTGGGCAGGCCTTGGTTAGCTACTGCGGATGCTTACATCAGTTGTCGAGCTGGGAGCATGACCATCAAGAGTGGTCCTATTTCCAAGTAGCTAGTCCTATACCCTCCTACCCAACCTCTGCTAGAACATGACTTACCACTCTGGTTTGTAGAGGGAGATGAGGATGAGGTCTACTCTGCACCATTGTGCACAGTAGAAGCCACCAGGGGAGGCCCTCAAACCGAGGATGACTTGATTGAGAATTTGATTCAAAATCCACCTCCCGGTGCACTGTCATTAGAGGAGTTGGTGGAGGGTACCCAAGCCAGCGCTTTAGTGGACCTCTGTGTGGCTAATCCGACCTCACCTAGAGTTAAGAATGTGGAATTTGGCCCTAAAAGAACCTTAAATATCAGCTCCTCCCTATCTCCCTCCCAGGAGAAGGAGATGTGTAGCTTATTGAACCATCACTTGGATTCTTTCGCTTGGAGCTATAAGGAGATGAAAGGAGTCCACCCTTCGGTCTGTACCCATCACATTTACATTAAAGAGGATTGTAAACCAGTCAGGTAGCCTTAGAGGAGAATGAGTCCAGCCTTTAAAGACATTGTCAAAGAAGAATTATAAAAGTTGTTGGATGCAGGATTCATCTACCCCATCTCCGACAGTGAGTGGGTCTCACCTCTGGTGCTTGTGCCCAAGAAAAATGGGAAGTGGAGAATCTGTGTAGATTACCAAGAACTTAACAAAGCCACCAAGAAGGACCATTTCTCTTTGCCTTTCATAGATCAAGTGTTGGATGGACTGGCATGAAAGAAGTTCTTCTCTTTCCTAGATGGGTTCAGCAGGTATAATCAGATCCAAATCAGCCCAGAGGACCAAGATAAGACCACCTTCACTTGTCCATGGGATACCTTTGCCTACTGGGTCCTTCCCTTTGGGCTATGAAATGCTCCTGCCACTTTTCAGAGAGCAGTATTGAGCATATTTACTGAACTGGTTCACGATTTGGTGGAAATCTATATGGATGACTTTACTCTTATGGGTCCAACTTCCAAGAAGCATTGACTAACCCCGGAAAAGTTTTAACCAAGTGTATTGAGATGAACCTATCCCTCAGTCTCGAAAAATGTGAATTCCTAATGACTGAAGGGACTGTGCTAGGTCATACAATTTCTCAGCAAGGATTACAGGTGGATCCTAACAAGATTGCTATCATCCAAAAGGTTCCACCTCCTCAAAAGGTAAGAGATGTTCAGAGTTTTCTAGGCTTAGCAGGATATTATAGATGATTCATTAAGGATTTCAGTAAGCTAGCCTCGCCATTGTTTGGCCTCTTGGGGAAAGATGTTGAGTTTAAATGGACTAACGACTGTCAAGTTGCTCTGGATGAGTTGAAAGCTAAGCTGGTATCTGCCCCGATCTTGAGAGGTCCAAACTGGGCCCTACCTTTCCACATCCACACCAATGCCTCAAACAAAGCCATAGGGGCAGCCTTAGGACAAGTTGAGGAGAAACTACCATATGCCATATACTTTGTCAGCAAAAACCTGTCCAAGGCAGAGATGAACTATACTGTAACCGAAAAAGAATTCCTGGCTGTAGTCCATTCCCTAAACAAGTTCAAACACTACATCACTGGTTATCAAACATTCGTACACACTAATCATGCTCTGATTAGATATTTGATGAATAAGCCTGGTGTAAATGCTCGTATCATTAGATGGTTACTTTTGTTGTAGCAATTTGATTTGACCATTGTCGACAAGCCAGGTAAGGAAAATGTTGTTGCTGACTTCCTGTCTAGATTAGATTTGCCTGTAGGTGAAGAAGGGACAGTGGATGACCAAATGCCAGATGAACACCTATTTGTTATCTCAGTACTCTCTCCATGGTTTGCTAATATAGAAAATTACTTGGTCTCGGCACAGTTCCCTCCGAACCTATCCTCAAAAGAGAAGAGCAGAATTGTAAGGAAGAGTGCCCCATTCACTTGGATTGCGGGAACCTGTGTAAACTTAGCCAAGATTAGATCTTGAGGCGTTGTGTTAGGGAGGAGGAAGTGTTAGATATCCTCCTAACCTGTCACGATGGGCTTGTGGAAAAAGGACTGCCTTCAAAATTCTACAGGCAGACTACTATTGGCCTACTCTTCATCAAGATGTCAGAAGATATATCAGCCAGTATGACCGATGTCAGAGGATAGGGAAACTAAATCCAAGGGATGAAATGCCCCTCCAACCTCAAGTGACCTTCGAGCCATTTGAGAAGTGGGGCATGGATTTTGTGGGTCTTATCAACCCTCCTTCAAAGCAAAGGTCTTACATCATTGTGTGCACCGACTACCTAACAAAGTGGCCAGAAACAAAGGCAATCAAGGCAGTGACAAAAGAAAACGTGGCTGAGTTTTTAAGGGAAAATATCTTCTACAAGTTTGGCTACCCAAGAGAGTTAGTCACTGATCAAGGAAGCCAGTTCACCTCTAACCTGATTGAAGACCTTCTCGCTCATCACAACATCAAGCACAAAACTTCCACCCCGTATCACCCATAAGCAAATGGGCAGGTGGAAGTCACTAATAGAGCATTGGAAGAGATTTTGACTAAGGTAGTGAGTAGCAGCAGAAAGGATTGGGCAGATCGCCTGGTTGAGGCCACCTGGGCCTACAACACCACTTGGAAAACTACAACAGGTTTCACACCTTATGAGCTGGTGTATGGGAAGAAAGCTTTGTTGTCCATAGAGCTCGAGTACAACACATTGAGGGTGGCAGCTCAACTGGACTTAGATCTCAGCCATGCTGAACGTGAAAGATTACTGCAACTGAATGGATTAGATGAATAGAGAGTGCAGGCCCTCCTCCACTCAGAAGTAGTTCAACTCCAGAGGAAGATATGGCATGACCGACACCTTAATGAAAAGCAATTCCAGGCAGGAGATTGGGCGTTGTTGTGTGACTCAGTATACAAGGATTTCAAAGGGAAGTTGAGGACAAGTTGGTTAGGACCATATACAATGGAAAGATGCAACGACAATGGTTCAGTCCTTATCAAGACCATTGATAAAGAAGCCATCCCCATGCTTGTCAATGGGCATCGATTGAAAATCTACAGGAAACCCCTTTCGAGGTAGGAGTTCATTGAAACTTTGGACAAATCAGTGCTGGTAGTGGAGTAGGGCCCTGTCTCTATTCCACCCACACCTTGATCATAAAAAAAAAAATGGAATAGAAAGATCCTTGGGTGAAAACCTCTTCAAGGCACCCAGGGCAGACAGTGAGGGTGAAAACCTCATGGAGGTGCCCCAGCTATCTCTCTCTCAAAAAAAAAATTGGAATGAAAAGATCCTTGGGTGAAAACCTCTTCGAGGCACCCAGGGTAGGAAGTGAGGGTGAAAACCTCATGGAGGCGCCCCAGTTGTCTCTCAAAAAAAAAAAAAACAGGCCTAATCTTTGTGAAAAAATTGCAGGTTGCAGGGAATACATTGTAGGTAAGGAGGGTTGCGCAAAACAAGGATAGGGGTCCGTACCAGGCTATAGGACATCCCTACAGACACTCCCTCCATGACCACTCGCCTTTCCTAGGATTTGATCACATTCAGGTAGAGATTCCACCTTCTACAGGAAGTTTTGGGCTTTCTACAGGAAGTTATGTATTTCTACAGGAAACATCCTGTAGAACCTTTGGGCGAGCCAAATTCAATTTTGGATGGGAATCTGAAGGTTGGAATCTGTTTTCTAGGCCTGCAGCCACCCTTGTTTCCACCCATCACCATATGGCACTCTGTTCCATCTCTTTACACCTCTGTCACCCACCTGGTTATGTGTTCCTGCACAGTCATTCAAGAAACATTGTTTTCCTCAGATTGACAGCAAGAATTTTTAGTGACAAGTCAAATAACAAAATTGTACTCACCCTACTTGTCCAAGCTCCATCTAGACTCTGCATCAACGAATCCCTCGTCAGCAATATAGCCCTGCTCATTTACCCTGCATCCCAGGAGGAGAAGCAGCTACAGGACATCCTACAGGAATCCTGTAGCAGCTCATCCCTCTGGAAGACATACTCTAGAGGCAGGGACAGTCGAAATCAACAAAGGGAACATGTAAAAGGCTCCTCTTGGATGTGAAAATATCCTCGGCAGCTGAAACCAAACAAAACCTATGCATGCAACGTTGACAACCGAAGGATCGAGTTCCAAAACCCGTGCATACAACATCAACAAATGAAGGAATGGGTTCTAACACTGGTGCATGAGGCAGTAGCAAGCGAATCAGTGGTTCCAAGACCTGAAGTCTACATAACACGTCCACAGCCATGCAGGTAAGTTTCTAAACTCATTCTTCAATTGCATAAACTATATTTTGAAAACTGCATGTCTGTGAAAATGGTTCGGATTGATCGAGATCGGTGGCCAGTCAACTGGCCACCCTCAGCCAGTTACATAGCTTCATGGGATCCGAACAAGCTCAATTATGTTCAAAATTTCCAACAACACGTGCAGCCGACACGTGTGGAGTGTCCAGTCAAGGAAAATCGTCAGGACTGGTATTGGTAGCGGTAGTTAATGGCAGAGGGGAGGTTATGGCGGTCAGGGACATGCAGAGAAATGATGGTCATGGTGTTGGATCAATGGTTAGGTCCGGCCACCTCATCCCCTCGCCATGAATTATGCCGCAGTTAAAAGATGCTCGGCTGAAGACTCTCACCACCCACTGTTCATTTGCACTTGCAACATCCTCAGCCGAAGTACGCGTCCTCTAATTCCCAAATCTGTTAACCCATCGTCCTCCACTAAGATTTACGGCTTGTTTCAAAAATCTCCCATGTACTGGGCTCATTCAAAGGCACAGTGACATCCTACAGAAGTCAGCAAGAGTTCTACAGGAAGAAGCTCTACAGGAAGTACAACACATCTTTCTGGAGCAAGGAAGCCTGGACTTTATTTCATCGAATTTGGAGTTCCGAGAGAGGTAGCCTAGAAAACACTCTTCCATGCATGGTATGTTTCAAAAAGGTCGTGAATTGAACTGTCTTGAATTGGAGAGTCAGAGACAAGTCTGCCTGTGAGTTGGAAATAGCAGTTTGCCTGTATGTTGCATGAAATTTCTCAGTCAGTTCTACGTCAAAATTCTCCTCCACGATTCCCGTTAAAACATTTCTCCTGTAGGAAAGATACGCAACTGTGAGGGCTAGCCTATGTATGAAGAATTTGAATTTACATGGTTCTATGTATGCTGGGGATAAAAATTGAGCTTTGTACTCTATCTGTGGAAACCCAATTTTTCCTTTCATAAATGGACAGCTGAGTTTTGGGTAGCAACAGCGTTAAAACCAAGGGATTAGTGCTAATTAAAATTTGAACACCCGAGAGATCCCTTCTTGAAGTTCAAGGGAGGAAACCATAAATTACAATCCCTTCTCTGATCAGAGCATAAAACAGAGCACTCTCACCATGCCTGGGGGGCTTATCAGGAAAGAACCCTCAGATCCCAGTAAGTTGCGCGAGCATCCTGAGTTGGTGAACCTCTTCACCAGTGCCAATTGGATGTCCTTTTGTGACAAAATTTAGGGTCATGAGGATGAGATAACGGAGGAATTTTTAATGTCCCTGCAACTGGAATCAAAGACACAGGGCACAGTGAATTTCAGAGGGTTGACCCTAGATCTTACTCCTAAGCTCATTAGTCGAGTTACTAGTATGCCATTAGGGATACCTTGGAGCAAAGAAGAGAGGTCATTGGGCCAAGTAGCCAAGAAAGCATTCTTTCTGCCAGAGGAACATCCTACAGAAGACAAGAACGGGGTCTGGAGAGCCAGCTTACCTCCTCTTTGGAGTGAATTCAGTTTCCAAATCATGAAATACATTACCTGTGAAGGGAGGTTCAACATTGTCTACGACCATCATTTCAGGTTGCTGAGTGAACTAAGACATGGAATGGATTTACCTCCAGAAAAGAAGTTGAGCATCCCCTATTTTCTTTTGCAATCATTAATTGAATGTGGCACAAAATTGAAGGAAGGGACACCAGATCAGTTAGCCCATCATGGGCTCATCAAACTTTCAGTGGAAGATGCCCTCCACACCTACACTGTCCCCCTCTCTTGGGAAATTTTCCGAAACATGTCCAGAGATGACGATATTCGAATTCTGGGCGAGGAGCTCACCTCATCCAGCAATGAAGAAGGGGGACACACTGAAGTAGGAGAGAAAACCGGTGGTAAAGAAACACAGTGCAAACAAACACAAAAAAGACAGAAAGAGGAATGGGGAAAGGGCCAACTTGTTGAGCCAGAAACTATGGGAGGAACAACGGCACAAACACCCAGGGAAAAACAATTTCAGGGTAGGGCAGAGAGGGCTGAAAAAGTCCAACTAAAGAGTGACACAGCAAAAGCAACCACACAGAAACAAAAAGAAAAGACACCCCCATCCAAGAAAACAGTTAACATAGGACTTTCTACAGGAAGCATGAAAACAGAACAGCAAGAGGAGAAATCACCTGAGATTTTGGCCAGGGAGGCAGTAGCTATGCTAGCTGCCTTAAGCACATCTCCAAAACAAAAAGGGAAGTGAAAAATGGAGCCCTCCATGTACTTTAAGGAAAGAAGGAGCACGCGGATAAAAGCTGGCAGACCCCAGCCACAGTCAAAGGAGCCAATTATGATTGAGTACACCACAACTAAACAAAAGAAAAAGTCTTCTTCAAAGGCAACCATCACCTATGAACAAGGAAGCCCAAAAACGTCCACCTGGAGAGAAAGGATTAAAATGATGGACACAAAGACATCTCTACAGGAAGCTGAGACAGTTCTACAGGAAATGCTGGCTAAGCTAAAGGGGACCGAGGAATTGGAAGAAAAGGCAGCTAAATCATCACAGGAGGAAGAAAAGGCTGAGAACATTTTGGAACCAAGCCCTCAACCTAGCTTGGGCTCCTACTATAACCTATTAGAGGCCGAGAAGATAATTCCCAAAAAATTCATGGTGCCACTTTTTTTTGCACTAGAAGAAGAGAGAGTGAGGACCCACATTTGGATGAAGATCGCCAAGTCCAAGGGTGTGGCAAACATAGGTCCCTTGGAAGAACAACTCAAGGAGGCAAGAAAGGAATTGGCTATGGTAAGGCATGTGGAAAGTAGTCAGCGGGCCAAGATACAGGAAGAAAACGAGCTGCTAAAACAGTAGCTACAGCTACAGGGACACTATAAGGAAGACAGGCTCACATCTTGGGAGAACAGCGGCAACAGGAAAAGCCCACAGCAGACAAAGAAACCCCTGATGAATAGCAGAGAAGAGGTGGGCTGCAGGCTAAAATTGAGGCACTAACTAGATAGCTATAGGAGAAGGAATTGCAAGCAGCACAGGAGATACAATCTCTAAGGCAATAGGTACAAGAGAATAAAGCCCAACTGGCATGTATGGCCAGCTGGGCAATAGAGGCCATGCAGTGTAGGCAACCTGCCAAATCATATGCCTTATACCTTAAGGATCAATGGTTGCAATTCCAGACTAACACCTTGGCCTAAAGGGTCACCACTCCATTTCAAAACTACCATCAATTCATGGCTTTATGTGACAGTAGCTCATCAGAGGACAACGCTAAATTATCAGAGTTATACTTACACAACTTGGCCCTTCCCAACATGAATTTGTGGGACCCCAACACTGTGGTAGGAGATGTGCAACTTGTGGCCCTGGCCTCTTGGCTAAATCATGAAGAAAAGAGAGCAGCAGAGGTCCGAAATATGGATAGGGAACTAAGGGAACCACTAATGATTAGAGCAGATCCAGAGGATCCCTCAGCACTAATATATGCCCACCGACACTTGGCCAATGACTCTCAGGCCCTACCAGATTACATGGAACGACAAGCTCAAGCCATAGCCCATTTTGAGGACATGGAAAGACTGTTGGGGGATAACTGCGTTCATGCTTGCACACGGAGGTGGAACACACTGTCCCACAGCCTAAAAATAAGAGAGTACCACTCCCCAACAAGGATGAGGGAGGCCTTAGCAAGAGTACCCCTATATAAACAGTCAATGCAACATCTGCATGCCAAGTGGATCGGCCTAAAGTTCAGTCCTCCCTTTCTTTTGGGGCTGCTAGAAGGAGCCAAAGAATAGGAGGAACATAGGAAGTGGGAGGAAGTGGAAAGAAAAGTAGGATTTCATGACTATGAATAAGATATCACCTCGAAGGCCTGGGATATGAGAGAGGTGGTCAAGGCAATCAAGGATGAGGAGATGGATTAGTTGCTCAGAGGATGAGCAACCCATTTAGCAAGGGGGTGATGATGAGCCCTGGAATTGGGTAACTTATTGGGCTCATTTTGCCTAACTGTCCTTCATCAATCCACCATTTTTCATAGTTTATGCATGTTTTTTTAGTATATTTATGTTAGTTGAACGAATGAGAATAGTCACTTGACCAAGAAGGCTAACACGTGGTTATTACAGATTTTTGGACAAATTTTGGACCAAGGCCAAGAAATTACGAGCCAGATGACAGCCAAGCATGAAGGAACAAGGGTGAGGATTTGTAAGAAGGGTGTCTCCTGCATTAAATGGCCCCTTCCTCAAATTCTCCACCCTCGGATCGGAGTTCAGTAGGGCACTGAAAAGGATTCCCAAGGGCAGTCGAGCAGTTTTGTGTAAAGTGACTGATCACTGGCAGTTTGAGTAGCCGAGCCCCTTGAGTTAAGGAGGGCTGTTGGAGACCCTTGTAGTGCATAAATAGGAAGGCTTCCAGCCTTCGTAGGTTACCTTTTGAGCAGTTGTATTTTGCACTATAGTGCTGTTAGTTTTTCAGCTCATTTTGTAGCTTCTGCTGTACAACTTTCTTTGTGACATGGTTATTTTTGAGTAATGGAAAGCAATTTCATTTGGCACCAGTTCTGACATTTTTCTTAGGAGCCTGTAGCTCTTGGGGTTGGGCCCAACCCAAGTTCCAAGGCTTCCTTTGTGTATTGTTATTTGTTTTTAATGTCTTTGCAAAATAATTTATGTTAAGTAGATTAAAGTCTTGCTTGGTTACCTAGGTCATTGTTGATGGTTAAAAAGGATTTTCATGTTCAGATTGATTTGATAAGTTAATAACAGAGAAGATCTTCAGAAAAAGGATATCAAGTACCCTTGATCTCACCTCTCCCTCCGTGGGACCATGAGCTGGGACCAAGGTGTCCTTGCCGCCACCAAAAACACTGTATTTGCTTCATCATGCAATTATTAGTGTTAGATTCTCATTTGCTTAAGTTGATACCAGTTGTGGTTACATGCTCAGGTTCATGATTGCTTAGTTTGCATAGCTATTTCACATGATTTCGTTGCAAATAAACTTCTGTTCATTTTCTTTGCTGTTATTTAGGTTAGATTAGGTTAAAGTAGCTAGGTCCTTGATTTTCCGAGTCTTTGTTTGTTCAGTTTGAGAAATAACTTGCAGAGCACTTGTAATACCTCTCTATCTACCCATACTCCATCAATCCTACTTGCTCTATCCTCTAACTCAGATTCTTGCCTTACATTTTCCAGATTCTCCCTCTTTGCCCTAATTTCCATATTTTTGTGCAACATTGCTCTACCCCTCCTTGAACAAATCCAACCATCCTCACCACTCCGCAGCTCCATCCACCAAGTCCTGGACTTCCTCACACCCTTATCTCACCTCCATATGCACTTCTTCACCTTTCTTCCTCCATCAACCCTACAAAATGCCCTTTCGGAACATCCTGTAGAACCCCTGCAGACTTCCTGTAGAAGCTCACGAAAGCAGTTTCTTGATATCCAAACTCTGTGAAACTCTCTAGAAGGGTGTTAGGGGCCCCTTAGGCCCTCTTCCCACCTTCCAAACCTCTTGCAAGCGCCTCTCTAGTTCCATTCCTCACCTCGCCTCTGCACAGTCAAAAACAGTTAAAGCACATGTAAGATAATTCCACAAATATGATTCAAAAATGTAAAAAGATGTTTTTTTCAGATTTTACTGTAGAAGTAGCTTAGTCACATGCATTTTACCTTCCTAGAAGTCAATGGCATCTCTTTCAATAGCTTTCATCCTCTTTCTTGCATTAGTAGGGCTAGCTGGTAAAATTAGGGTTTGCTATGGTTTGCATTTCCTTTCAGCTTTTCAGTTTTTTTTCTGCAAGAAGATTAGCCTCTTTTGAGTTAGCTTTCATCCATCAGTTAAAAATCTTCTTCTAAGAACTCATAGAGGTTGGCTTAAGCTCCTAGCGGACTTGTGCCAGCTGACCAAGTGACAGCCGCGGCAAGAGCTAGTACTTGTGCATACAGCACCGTCGCTTCCAAGTTTGTTACAAACTACCGAGTTGATAAAAGTAAAGAAGGGAGTCCCAGGAGTTGCAACATTATTGCTGCAATACTGGAGCCCACCAAAGAGTGCCACCCTAAAACCTTTGACTTCCATTTCTGAGATGGACACCAGGTTCTTCTTGCGATCAGGTACATAAAGGACATTCTGTAAATGAATTGAGTTATCTCCATTCAGTTGAGGGACAACATTCCCAACATCCCTTCCGGGATAGGTGACATCGACTCCAAGTATAATCCCACGATTATCTATCCGATGAAGTAACTGGGGTTCCTTGCTTTCTTTGAAGATTCAACCATTTCTCCTTGATGAATTGTATTACCTGTCATTCCCTTGACCTTGGAATGATTTGTTTATCTTCATCAAGAGAAGTGTCTTTTCCATTCAGACACCCCTTCGCATAATGGCAGAACTTATTGCAACCAAGGCATATGCCTTTTACTCCACCCTGAGATCCATACTTCTTAATGAAGTGATCTTTATGAAGGCCATCAGAAACTTCTGTTGTACGATTCTGATAATATTCTCTGCTTCCACTTCACGCTTGGTGAATTTGAAGAGGGATGAGGAACCCGTTGATCCTTTTGTCTTTGTCCCAACTGTCTTTGGTGATTAATCTTTCTTTCTTGCTTGGGCATTGTCTTCACCTCATCTCTGATACCATGTTAATTTTAGGTATGTTCTATGCTAGAGAAATTTGTTTCAATTTCTTTTCCACATTAGAAATCACATCGGCATAAGTTAAACTACAGATAGAACATAAATATAATCACAGAAGACAAGCCAAGACAAGAGGACACAAGACGTGGCACTAACCAGGGACAAACCCCAATGTGGGGAAACCCTTGATCAATTGTTCCTTTATGTTCTTAAAAGTTCAGTAGAGAAAGAGAGAGAGAGAAATAGTACATTTACAATAGAAGTCAATCTCTTTGACTTTTGATATCGTCATGAGATCAGTTGAAGACATATTGCTTCAACTGATTCTCTAAGGTGACTTGTTCACTGATCATAGTGTTGCATCTCGTCTATTGGCTGCACATTACCATGTGACACCTTGTTGTACCGTCACATGTGTTGAACCTTGATGAATGTGCTGCTCTCATCTTCATGTTACTCATCATACTACATCTTCCATGGTCATATTCATCATCAAGTTGCCCATGCTCATGATCTCATTCATCATTATGCTACCCATGCTCATATCATCATGCATCATTATGCTGCCCATGCTCATATCATCATGTTGCTTATTATGTTGCTCATGATCTCATACATCATGTTGCCTTCTTTTGGAGATAGATGCTCTGACTATCTTGGTAGTTCCCAGTGGTTTCGACTTTTCTGGCAGTTCTAGCTTTTTCTGGTAGTTCCGACAATTTTAGCATTTCAAGCATTTCTGGATTTTCCTACGTTTCTGGATTTTCTAGTATTTCCAACTTTTCCAATGTTTCTGACTTTCCGAAAGTTCTAGCTTTTCTGTCAGTTCCGGATTTTCCGGTAGTTTCGGCTTTTCCAGCAGTTCCAGCTTTTCCAACAATTCTGGCTTTTCTAACTTTTCTGGCAGTTCCAGCTTTTCCATATTTTCCAACTTTTCTGGCTTTTTCAGCAGTTCTAGCTTTTCTGGCTATTCTGGAAGTTCCGACTTTTTCTTGCTTTTTCGTCAGTTCTGGCTTTTCATGCTTTTTTTACAATTCCAGCTTTTCTGGCTATTCCGGCTGTTCCAACTTTTCTGGTAGTTCCAACAGTTCTGACATTTCTGATTTCTCTAGTTTTTCCAGCATTTTTGGTATTTCCAACTTTTCTGGCTTTTCTTGTATCTCCAGCTTTTCTGGCTTTTCCTTAGGATCTCTCCTCCTACTAAAACCCAAAGACAAGTAGAGAGAGGAAGAGATCCAAGTGTGTGTAGAAATGACTTGAATTCCTCTTCTAATTATACTAAAACATAGAGATTGAATAGACATGACTTAACAATTTGTCCATAACATAAATAAATTCATAAATACTTATCGGAATCGGATGATCTTTAGATCAATCCTACACCTCTTAATGAGAGGGATCCAATAAAAATATCAGCTGCCATAAATAATATGACCCAGATGGAGTTTGGACCTAGTTGCCAATTTTAAAAAAAATCTAGAGGGTAAAGATAACTACCAAATGAAAACAGGTAATCCAGGATTAACTAGCACATGTAAAGAGTATCATTAGGTTAAAGATAAGAGTGAATATAGCACATAACTACCAAGGCAACTGCAAGAGTCAAATCCGAATTCTAGCAGCCATCACATTCACAAACAAAGGGACAGCAAGCAAACAATTTTCCATCTGTCTCTATCTTCGTGTTGAAGACAGTTTTTGTTTCCTAGAATAATTCTCATATGGTTATGAGATATTTTGTGTTAAATTGTGTATAAATACTTCACAAGTTGAAGTAATTATGGTGGATTAAAATACATTTATGTAGACATATTATTTTTGAGCCAAGGAGCTTTGTACTCAAGACTGGACTGGTTTTGATGGAAATGAAATAAAGCTGAGGAAATTTCACTAGATTCTTGTGCACAGTTGGAACAACTAAGTATCATTTTCTCATGTTTAAATCTCATTTTCTCTTTATGTCATGAATTATTCATATGTGTTTCTTATGAAATCTTAAAAGCAAACAAGGAATGATATCATTAGAATTAGCTTAAGTGCTCTTTGTTTTAATTGTTTGCTTTATTTATGTTTTCTACTAAACTACCTTGGTCTGGGGATTCTTAATTGCCCCCTTACTTCCATAGTTTATCCCCCTTTTGGCCCATAGTATAGGATTCTTCATTGCCCTGCCCTGGTTAGACTTTCCATTCATTGAAACCTTCATATTTGCTCTTGTTGTGTTAGCCTGCACTGTGAACTCTTACCTCAGTGATAAATCAAATCCAGTTAAGCCTTTCTTGACTGAATCCATAGCCCAATGGCCTAAATATTTCTCTGCCCATCTGTCTTCTTAAATCCACCACCCAATAAAAACAAACAACCCTGAACATTAATAACTAGTCTGAAATATTATTCAAACAAAGTTAAATCTTAAAGAGAGAGCCCCCTCTAGACTTAGGTTGGCTAGAACCTGAGTCTAAAAGATTGGTTTGTGGTTACCTCGAGCCATTCCTTCTTTAATAACTTCTAAGGAAAAACCTGAGTGATAATAGCTTCTGCCAGACTTCAAGTCCTAAGAAATAGTGCATCAGTCCTAGGTCCTTCATTTCAAATTCAGAAGCCAACTCCTCTTACGTTTGTGAATGAGAGGGTCTGAACCTATTAGAAAGAGGTCATCCACATGCAACACTAGTATGAGACGTTTGTTATCTTCAACCTTAGAGTAAAGGTTAGAATCGGCTTCACTCCTAGTGAATCCCATCTTCATCAAGTAGCTATCGATCCTCTCATACTATGCTCGGGGTGCTTGCTTCAGCGCATACAGAGCATTCTTCAACCTGCATACATGAGATTTTCGATCATGAATCTCAAATCCTTCAGGCTACTCCACGTACACCTATTCTTTGATCGAACAATGAAAGAACGTTGTCTTGACATCCATCTGATGTAGGTTCCATCCTTGTGAAGCTGCAAGGGCTATGATCGAGCAGACGGTGGTATATCTGGAAACAGGTGCAAATATCTCATCATAGTCTATACCTTCCTTCTCGGAGAAGCCACGAGCAATGAAACAAGCCTTATATTTTTCTGTACTTCCATCTGCTATATGCTTTATCTTGTAAATCCATTTAGAAGTGACAATTGTCTTGTCCTGGGGTCTAGGAACTACTTCCCAGACATCATTCTTCATAATAGACTCATATTCTTTGGTCATAGCATCCTTCCATACTTGATGTTTGATGGCATCTAAGAATGATGAAGGCTCATTTTGTATGATCGTGCTCATGATGGTTAGGTATCCCTAATACCTGTTGGGTTTCTTACTTTCACGGAAAGTTCCTTGGGGTGCAGTGTTTCCTTCAACATCATCGAGTAGCCCCCTAAGCCAAGAGGGCCTCTTACTAGAAGAGGAGGGCTCAGGTGGATCAATAGTATCCATGGGTTCTTCCACATCAGGCATTGTTTCATCATCCTTTTCTTTTGGTTCCCTGGTGTCAGCTTCTTGAGAGCTCCTCACTATAGGAAGATTGTTCACCTTGCTAAGGGCCATATCTTCATCAAAGGTGACATCATGACTAATCACGATTTCCCTTTGACTAGCTACATAGATTCTATAGCCCTTATTATTTTCTCCATAGCCCACGAAGATTCCTTTCTTTCCAGATGCACCCAATTTATTTATTTTCTCTTTCAGCACATGAAAATATTGAGGGCTTCCAAAAATTATAAAATGAGATACGTCGAGTTTCTTACCGGTGAACATTTCTTCAGGAGTCTTGGAACCCAATGCTTGATGAGGGCATTGGTACATATACAGTGGTGTTTGCAGCTTCAACCCATAGAAAATTCAGAAGTCTTTGATCATGGAGCATGGCACGGATAGCTTCCACAATAGTATGGTTCTTCCTTTTCACCACACCATTCTGTTCAAGAGTATATGGTGTAATAGTCACCCTGTTAATACCAACCTCTTTACAAAAGTCATGAAACTCATTAGTTTCATATTCAGTCCCATTATCAGTAAGATCTTGATCTTCTTTTCAGTTTGATTCTCAATCAAGGCTTTAAAGTGTTGAAACCAAGAGAACACTTCATCCTTCTTTTTCAAGAAGTATATCAAAGTCTTTCGAGAATAGTCATCTATAAAAATAAGGTGATATGAATATCCTCCCAAGGAGTTCATAGGCATCATACCAGATATGTCTGAGTGAACCAACTGTAATATATCGGAGGTCTTGCTTTAGCTTGAGGGGAATGGTCCCCTTTTGAGTTTTCCTTCAGCACATCCCTGCCATACGCCTTCTTTCTCTACTTGGAATTTGGGCATTTGTGTCACCATTTGTCTTACATCTGGTAGAGCTTTATAATGAAGGTGGGTAGACCTCTGATGCCAAAGTTCGGGCTGAAGAGATGTGTCACAAGACATAACACCTAGCGGACTTCCACTGACCTAATATAATGAATCAAATTGAAACCCAAGAGTAAAGGCATATTTAACTTTAAATAAATTCACCTGTCTATCATAGATTTCCTTGGAGGTGTTTAGCTTAGAAACATAGGCCACCAAGCACTTGTTGATAGAGTCCTGGATGTTCTTTGTTTTAACTTCACAGATCTTCCATTTGTTTCTAGCAGCAGTGGGTGCATTTGATGGAGACTCAACAATATGCCTTTCACATGGTCCAACACTCCTTCATCTTCTAAGGTTAGATCAAGATACATCTTCTATCTATGATAGTTAGACTTCTCATGGAGCTTTTCTTCGGTAGGGAAGAGTGTTGAGAACCCCATAGTTCTTTTTAGGATAGCCTTGCCAATCTTTTGTTCGGTGATTTCTCTTTCTCTTGCTCAGGCTTTGTCTTCGCCTCAGCTTTGATACCATGTTAAGTTATGGTATGTTCTATGCTTAGAGCAGTTTACTTATTTTTATTATTATTATCCATAGAGTAGCAATCACCTGTATAGTAGGTAAAGTGAAAATAGAACATTAAACGATTGACAAAAAACAAGCCAAGACAAGAAAGATAAGATGTGGCAGCTAGCCAGGGACAAACCTCAATATGGGGAAACCCTTTGATCAAATCTTCCTTTATCTTCAATAATTCAGCAGAGAGAAATAGTACATAAATCTGATTCACATCAGCAGCAGCAAACCCTAGATTAGCGGCATCAATGACATCAGTCATTATCTATCATATCATCTAGATCAACTGTATCAGCAGCATCAATCAATATCTGTCAGATCATCTAGATCAATGGTATCAGCGACATCAATCCATATCTGTCAAATCATCTAGATCAGTGGCATTAGCAGCATCAGTCAATATTTGCATCATCGGCATTACCAGCATCAGCATCATCAACATCACCGCCATCAACATCATTGGCATTAGCATCACCGGCATTAGCATCGCCGGCATCAGCATCATCAGGGAAAATTTTAAGAACCACCCTAAATTTATATATATAATAAATGGGCTAATCCCCATGATACATAGGAAAAATGGGAGGCGATTTAACAATAATATAATATGTATATATAACTCTTTTGGCAAATCTCTCACCAGATTATATTATCTTGTACAATGATGGAGAATCTTTCACTGAATTATAAAATCTTGTAAGATCTTGGAAAATCTTTTACTGAATAATAAAACATTGTGAAGTCTTGGTGAATGTTTTGTTAAAGTATGAAACCATATATGATAATAAGAAAAAATATTCATTAAACGGTAATATACTAACATACATGTTTGGAAAAAATAAACATAATTTTCTCTTCCTACAAATAATGTTCCAAGTTTCAGTGGTTGTGTTTGTCAAGGTTCTTACAATACACTCTTTCATATCCTTCTATTAGTTTTGATAATATTCCACAACAAAGTTCTTGTAGGTGTTGATATTGACCACGAGTTCTATCAAGGTAGGAGAGATTAATCTTTTCTCTACAACTTTTGTCAAGCTACCACTTTTTTTAAGTTATCAAATTTCTTTCTTATTCCATAGACTCCAACTGTGAGATAAAAAAAAACACATCAAGTTTCTATACCCCAACACGCCAATAGGTAGCAAGCCCCAACTATATTATATAAGAAAGTATTAGGTATTCCAAAGGCTTGAAGGGGAACTAATTGAAAGAAGTGACCATTGTGAGAAGCCTTCCAATCAATATATGAATATATAAATGTAGATTTATAATTATTTTAATTGGAAATCTTCAATTAAATAATAAAATTTAATTACGTCTCTCCCAATCTAAATTTCTTATTAGCATAATTCACTACCCTCATACGTATCGCATTTTTTAACAGCCTTGTAACATGTAGATTAATTTCCCTTTTGGTGAACAATCTCCACCTTTTAGGAAAATATGGTGCAGTGGCTCCAACCCCTACAGATCATTAGGACAAACTAAGAATAGCACAGAAGATGAAAAGTTGTACAAACCAGCGTATTTTTCAAACAACTAATCCAACATCAGTACCTAAACTTTTTCATGAAGATATCATATTGAGAATGATTGGAAAATGGTGGGAAATCTTCTGTGAGGGTGATGCGGAAAGAGTGATAAGGTTTCACTGTTTTGAATTTTTTTTGTTAAATCAGAAAAACCAATATTAATATTAATGGAGATATTGGTATTTTTTACTAAATTTTGTGAAGTGACTAAATGTAGCTTTAACCATTCACCTTAAGATGTTTTTACAATATAATTTCCTAAGTCTATTTAATATCTTCATTATCATAAAAAACAACCTATATCCATCTTAACTCCACATCTACCACTCTTAGAGGGATGAAATCTATTTATCCCTCTGAGCACTTGTAGA